>AXCM01002360.1:0-33234 GCA_000473375.1 Anopheles culicifacies | reverse complement strand
TTTGCTTCTTTTACTTGTCCTGTTCTTTTGCTGCTCTCATTTTCAATATGCTGGATCAGTAGAGCTTTGTACGCTTTCTTCGCGCTACGGCATTTGCAGTTTTATGAACCATGTTTAGCTGATGAAGGTTCTTTCATTTCCAACTGGCAGCCAAACTAAAACATAACCCACGCTTCGTGTATGCTAAAACCGGATTATCTTTAAACTGATATTGAAGAAGATGGTTATTTTTTATTCGAAAAAGATACAAGAGCTATTAAAAAGCTATGTTTTATGAAGAACATGTTTGCCAACAGTGCTTTCTAAAAAAGGGTAACTTTTGGAAAATGTTTCAAGCCTCACACTTTTAGCTCTCAAGCGAGTAACATTCTGGTTGTCTCGGTTGGCTTAACGAAAGTTCGAACGAAGCTCCACGCGTCTGTACGCTAATTTCTATACTTAAAACACTTAACCCTTGTTTCCGGCCAAAGGTTTGTTGCATCATTTCCGGCTAGCGATTCGCCCACAACATACTGTCCCTCTTTCTGCTACCAAATTCCAACTTTCCCGTTTTTATGTAACCATAAATTTGTGAAACGACAGCTTTGTTTTGCACAAAACGTGGGAATGACACCGAGTGGCTTACCAGTCCTCGACCGTTGTCGCACTAAACAGAAACAACCAACACCTCGTGCGTACCGTACCGTGTAGCATAGAACTGTAATGATGTAACAAAGAGGAAACATTTCGTTTTTTTCCCCCCGAATGCAGAAAAAAGTGACCTTTCTTCGAGCGGCAAACGGACAGAGAAGACAACAGTAACACGATGACATTATTATTAGATACTTTGGGGCGTACGGGAGGGAAAAATGCCCTCATGGTACGAAGAATGCCCACCATGAGTTCCATTCCCCTCCCAAGCCAACAAAAACGGGATGAACGTGCCCAACCAAACATTTCACCCCTTCGGGAGTTTGTGGTGAAAATTAAACAAACTCACCGTGACAGATGGAGGAAATTGAGTTTTCACTTGATTTACTTTGCGCCACGATCGCATCTGCCACAGATTTCGCGGAACGGCTAATGGAATGGACAAGCTACCGAAACATAATCCATTTACATTTGGGAGTTTTCGTGAAGTGGCTTGTATTCTTTTTTTTTAACTTCGCGTTTTTCTGTCCCTGTTTTACGGAAGTGAATGCTTCGGGAGGTTTCTACGCTCGTTCAATTATGCAGCGTGAGGTGTAGCGTTTAACAAGTTTCCTATTACTGAGACAGCGTTTCGCTTACGGGAGATTAGATCTGTCAGCGTTGCTTGAGTTTGACATGCCTGAAATGTTGAAAGGGTAATTGGAAACATCATTCCGCTGCTTGGGATTTGGGCTAAGGCAAGCGGATTTATTTAAAGTTCATGTAAACAAACAACATAAGCTTAATTTGTGAGGAAAAGAATTTAAAACAAAAAACAACCGCTGCAGGAAAGACATGCCTTGGCTGACAGCTACACCAGGGATTAGCTCCTTTATTAAATTGAATTATAACCCGTCGCAGCTGAAGTTCGTATTATATTTTTTATATAATCCAAGAACTTTTAATGCGAAAATTAACTGACTTTTTAATGGAGTATATTTATGCCACCCAGCAATGCTCTGAACAGGGTGAAGCTTCCCAAAATTTTCATCAAAATTAATAAACGGAGAGCAAAATATCGGAAATTTCTATTCAAATTAAATATTAAATTAAATTTCAATTCCCCATTCACAACAGCCGCTTCAAAGCGCAGTTCATTTGCATCACTCGTAAAAAGCAAGAAAAAATAAACCCATCGCTGTCGATGTATAATTGCCACTTGTGTTTTTTTCCATTTAATAACAACCCAAACGTTATTCAACAATTATTCCGCTTTAAAACGCTCTTCCTCCATAGGCCAGCTAATGACAAATACAAACAGTGCAGCACCATGTTTCGACGGACGGTCGGACAGCTGACTTAATCAAAAAGCTACCACCATTTTACATCCGCCTGAAATCAACCGTAAAATTTGAATTAGAATCGTTCAACTTTTGCACTACGCTTACGGAACAAGCGGACATGGCAGAAGCGGATGCTCGCATACTGGACGAAATAATTTCATTCGAATTTCATTCGCCATCAAATTTGTCTTTCCTTCCATTGGATTAAGTAAATCCAAGTGAAGGGCTTTTTGCATAAAAATTCCAATCCCCTGCCCAGCACAGAAACATGAACGGATGAATAATCAATTACCAGACGACGTTTGCTGATTCCCATGGTAACCTTCCCGTCATTTCAAAGGTTGCTTTTGCATCGTTGATAGGAGTCAGGAATGTCTCCCCGGATATGATGCCGGTCAAAGTTCGCCAACATTTCTTGCGATTCGCTTTTGCTTCCCGCCGATCGAAACCAGTCGAACCCTTTGCTGTGTTTGTGTAAGCCGATTGTAAGCAAAATAAAAAGAGTACAGTTCCAGTTTGAAGAACAACTTTCAAGCATCCTTACGGGATGGATCGATGGAATAACTTTCAAAATCCCATTACGGTTGTCTTGCGCTTGTTCGTATATCGTCGTTCCCATCAGACGTACACATGTTTCGTGGGAAATGACCTTCTTTGTGTGCACACGAAAGAAACACCAAGTGACCTTATTCGAGTTTTGCCTTATTGCTATCGGGCAAATATTCCCCCGAAAACAGTCTCAACGGTGCGTCTACTTAGTACATCATCATCCCATCCGCCCGTAAATGAGCGTGAATTTTTATGAATGAACATAGCAACGCACCCATCCAGTACCACCGACCCCACTTGATGAGTATGCCGTTCTGCCCGATGTATAAAAAAGTATTTATATCCTGCTACAGTTTGAGCGCGTGTGTGCTGCCCCTTTTTTTTTGTTGGATGCGTAAAACTCCCTTCAAAACCCATTTCCATGATTGAACCCATACCGGCAGCCCACAATCGTAAAGGTTTTGCGTGAAAATGAGTTTCCCACCTTTCATGCTACGCCACGTAGAACAGAAGGGCCAAAAGAAAGAGAAACCCCCTGGTTGTATGTTTACTCTCACTTCATTTGATGTTTCGGCAACAGACCGAGACAGTAAGTGTGCAAAACCAGCTGAGCCCTAAGTGACCGCTTGGATTGTTGGACACGCTTGGTACGGTACGGGTACTTCACTCGGTCCAGATGATGGATATGCTATTTTCATGTTGTCGATCATAATTTCCTTTGCGCCTTGTTTTTTCCTAAACACGTGACGCGTGTTGCGGTACCTTTTCTTCTCTTTTGCGTTTGACGCAAAGGTGACGACGTCAGAGAGAAAAATGCACTTCTTCGTCATCAAACGGTTCGCTTTGTACACACTTACCCTTTTTCTCTTTCACTCTCGACACAAAATCGGCTAGGTCCATTTCTTTCCCCAAAACAAGCTGAACAAACAAAGTTACGCGGAAAGTTAATGGCTTATTGTGTCGTTCTACTCTCGTCCGCTGTTCCTTCGGCACGTTACATAAATTCACTCTCGAAGCATAGCCATAACAACAGCAAGAAGGAAGGAGCAGCAGTTGCTTTCAAATGCCAACACAACGAAAAAAAAAGAACTCGTTCCGGATTCGCGTCGTTTGTGTGTTAGTTTCCCGTTCCAGTCGACGGGAAAACTTTGTCGTCTTGCAGCTTCGGGTGTTTGGTGCAAATTTTGGCACGAAACTTGATAGACACACATAGATATCTTTTCCTTTTTGGGGGAAGAACGTTGGCCAACTTCTACCTCCTCAAGGTCACGTTGCAATGTAGCAGCGTTGGGGGAAAAATTATTGCATTATTCGTGTTTCCTTCTTTTCTTTCGAGGAAGGAAAATCACTTCTTGCACGCCACTGATGACTCTGATTGGTCGCATATTGTTCCCGAGTGACATCATCTCATTTCGGCTGTCGGCGTGTTCGCAGTTTTTACGAGATTCAATTTAACTTTTTCGTACACAAAATACAAATTCAAATATGCCTTCCCGATTTGTCTGATGGCACCTCACGGAAGCCTGAACTGCAGAAGCTTACTGTAGTACGAGCACATAAAATACAATTGAAACAATTTTTTTTTGCTCTACCTTCAAAGCTTCATGGCACATAAATTGCATTTCATGACACGGTTAGTTGTGCTGCTGCAATACAAAGTACCATTTCACTATCCCGTGCCAGTGTGCTTTATTAAATTACTTCCGCACTTTACAGCGTACTGTAAAATCCACATTTCATCATCGTTCAGCTTGCAACCAAACACAAAACAAAAAAAAACCCCACAGCAACATCTCGTCAACATCAACGTAACGAGCATTACATTGAATATTTACATTTCCTGCTGTTACATTCCCAACTGCAACTGTCGACGGACGGTAAACGCATCCTGATTTCTGATTCTTGAATCTCGTAAGTTTACGGTAGTTTTATGGCAAACGGTACGTTTCTGATGTTGCAAGTCACATGCGAAGGGGTTCCAGTTGGGAGGAAACAATAAAACTCAAACTACAACCACTGGCAGATAGTTACGGTACAGATCGACGGATAGTTAGTTTGCAATCTCCCAAGTGATGCTGGACAACTTCATTACTTTGAAGGAATGGAGAAAAAAGGAACATCCTGTTCGTATTTTTCATCCGAAATGGGGATTAAGTAAGGTTGTAAGGTTTTGTTTTAATCTGATCAAACAGGGGCTGCTATTTCATAAGAGTAAGGTTACAAATGTTAGTAATTAATATACTATGACTCACAAAAAATAGAATCAAATAGAATGACAGCTTTTTTACTTACAAAAAAAAAACTACCAAGGTCACGTACGGAACGACCTTACTCGCATTGCATCATCAAACGAGTCATACGACTCGTGCTTTTCATGACGAGCGTGCTAAAACCATTCTGCCTTAGACAGACTAAACCCATTCACCATAATGTGTAATGAAACAACATTATCCTTTGCCCTTTCCCAAGGGAGCAGCAAAACGTTCACTCAACCAATTTAGAAGGCACAAAGAACGAACTTATTCTATTCCCGCAACGCACGACCTTTCTTATCGCACTGGTGCTGGAGATAATAAAAAGAAGATACTGCAAAAGGATTCACCCAAATGTACTGGAATTGGACAGAATCCTTGCAAAGATATAAACACACGTCCACGTGGGAATTATTACGAACCCAGTTAATGATGGTGTTGAACTTGAAACATTAAACTAACCCCTCTTGGAATGTATTTCCTGCACCCTTCCATACACTCGGCCCCCAACCCATTACTTACTTCGCTCGATCTTGGTCATGCTCATGCCACGGCCACTCTTTCGCCACTGCCTGCACCAACCCTTGGAGGTGAACAGCTTCAACAGACTGCCACTGTGCGGTGTCATCTCGCCACCCCGCTCAATCTCCGACGACCGGCAGGATGACGAGTCCTCGAAGCTGGAACTACGCCGGGCCCGCTGAAAACAGCCACAATTGCGAAGCATCTTGCCCGCTTTTGTTTTACTCCTCGGTGGTGGTTCGTTTGATTTGTATTCACGCCAGCACCAGCACTAGATGATAAACCGTTGTGAAACCACTAACACTACCACACCATTGCACCACTAAGGGTTGATGTTTGATTACGTTATCTGGGACTGGGTGGGATTGTGTAGTAACGATCAGCTAGCTCCCTTCCTTACTGCTTCATGATTGGGATGGTTGGTGAAAATTCAATTATCATTACTTGCTCTTCGGGCTGCACACTTCGTGTTTAATATTTTCTTTCACCTGTACCGTACCGTGCCACTACATGCTACACCAACCTGCACTGCATTTCACTTAAACCAAACAAGAAAAATAAACATTAATTTCGTATGACTATCACACACCATTATTACTACGCTTTATAACCATAACAACTGACAGCAAAATGACAGCATTTGATCATTTTACTTCCGACTCCCTAAACACAACAACGGACGCCTTTCCAACCATTGCACGTGTGTAGGTACGTTACTTTGTAATACAAATTGCAATTTTATCCTTCCGTTAATAGGAATCTCGTTTTTTTGTTTTGTATCATGAACTCTCACGAACGTGCCACACTGAAAACAACACAACCGTCTCGCAGTGTCTAAGGAGCGATTTTAATTAAGTTTACACCCCACGGGGGGCCACGTAGAAGTTTGTCGTGATTGCAACCTGCTCACGTTGGTGTCCTTGCCAGCTGCAGACTTAATACGAAACTCCCACTGCTGGTTTTCCCCTGGCATCGTGCATGTTCGATTCGATTCCACATACGACCAGCTGCGATCTGAAACGATTTAGTAAGGAAAAGGAGACTATTTAGTATTTAAAAGCATTAATACGGTCTGAGAGGTGAAAATCCAGCCTTTCAGCAGTTGTTGGAGACGTGAGCCTAATCTCTGTGGTATGACATGCGGTATTCGATTTGTTACGTAGCTCCAGCTCCATCCATCGTGGGCGAGAAGTGGGCAAAGGTTCATCTTTGAATGTCATGTTGGAATGTCTTCATAACCGTCATACCCATACTCGAAGGGATCTAAAGGTTAAGCCTTTTGGGGTGGAATTCCTCTTTGATTCTCGTCATCACTGACATTCAGCATAGCTCACGCTCATGTGTACGGCAGCAATGGACATGCGGTAATGTCGTATGCTAGGCCTTTTGGTCCAGGAAACACAACGCTCTTTGCCTAAAAATTTATTTCTTTGTAATATCCACGATATTAAATTACCATTATTGAGGTCATTCGCCGTTGACAAACAAGCCGACGTCATAGATTGGCAAGGAAAGGATGGAGCAGCAAAAAAAGAAAAACTCCATTCATGGAGACCCATATCGGGGTTCGCTGTTCGCTAACACCGTTTCTTCTATCCTTCGTACGAAAGGACCCAGGAAGAAGCCACTGCCAGCAAGAGTACGGCATAAGGAATACGGCTCAACCCAGCAAAGCTTACACTGAAAATGGAGCGGAACAACAGCATTACACATACATGCTCGTAAAAAAAGGCAATCTCATACCGGGTTGGTAAAAAAAAAACGAGGGGACCAACTAACAGGAAACCGGAAGAAGCATTTCTGCAGAAACGACGACCCCAAAAGCAATTCATGAATGGAGACCCGCACACGAACCGATTTACATACCGCTCGGTGGTACGGTTCGATCCGTACCACACAAAGCCTTGTCCGCATTCGCAATTTTTCCTGCAGTCACTGCGACAAAACGAATCACGAGCGTGAAAACAGTGAATTTACAACGAAAAGAAAACAAAACACACACACACAGAAGCACAGGCAAAAAGAAAGCAAACCCGGTGGAGATGATTTATAGTGGTCGTGTTGGGCTTGTGCGTGCCACAGTTTTGTTTCCTTTGCCTTTTTGTGTGAAATATTTCTTTTACCGCTATTTCCTTGTTAGTGCTTGCGCGTGCAGCTTAGTTCATTGGCCGGGCGAAAAAAGCAAAAACAATGACAATGCATAAATGAATTAAATGTTTTTGTGTTTGTTTGTGAGGAGCAGTTCATTGTGACAACAAAACGCACCTGCAAAGATCAAAACATCATCATGAGAAGTAAGTTTAAAATGAATGATGATTGTTTAACAGCTCACAAGCAGCTTCACTGCACATCACGTGCCAGTGGCGGATTCGCGCAGGAAATAAATCGTTCCCGCTACTCCATCTGCAAATGTCAGCGCAAAACTTAAAATTTAATAAAACACTCATTCATTCGTGGAAAAGCTTCCTTCTGCATCGGCATAATGAACTGAATTCATCGGAAAACAACCCACGGTACTAGTTTTTGCACATTTAATTAGCGGCTTTTCGTGTTCGGTGTGATTCCGTATAATAGAACAATATTTAGCAGTGGCTGCGTTTTGTGACTCTAATCATTTAATTAACACGTGTACGCCGTGCACACCCTAAACAGGGAGCGGGACACAAATGGGAATGGGATGCCACATCAAGCCTCACCAAATTCGCACATTTCTCTTTGCCAGTTGGGTAATTTAATTAAATACATTAAAAGAAAGGTTATCGTGGTGCGTGCCGGTGACATTTTGCATATCATACCACCTGTGAACCTGACGCAAACCAGCACGCAATCCGGCAAGCCCGCAATGCTGGGTGTAAAATTTTATTGTTTTTAAAGAATGGCATCATCAGCAAAAAAAAAACAATTCACGAAACGCTCGCATTCTAATCATGAAACAGGTGGTCACAGTCAACATACCGTAACACGGTCTGTGAGTACACGGGACACATACACCCATCCACGCATCTACCGTGTCATGAGCGGTCAACGGCACAGCCGTACGCCGCGGTACCTAGACACACGTGCAGCCGACTCACCTTAGCGAGTGGAGGAGCTGTGTCGCGATTGACTGCACATTTTGCACCTTTGGCCATCAGCCAACCGTGCACTTTTGGCTGCACACCTTCGGTTCGCTTCGTTTTATTACACTTCCATCCCACTCGTGTCCCGCTTCGGATCTAATTGTGTTAAATTAAAACGCTCGTCCTGTTTCATTTTCGTGATGTACCAGGCGTCTCCATTACGGTTGCCATATGCTGTGGAAAATGTGTCCGATTAAGGGTTGTTCAGCTCGTAAAGGAGCGTTGTTTTTTTTCTATTATTTAAGATTTAATAAATCTTTACCATATGTTTCAAGCGTTATATAATCGGTGTTTCGCTGCAAAAAATAACATTCCGCCGAATTTTGGGTAAGACAAACCGTCTTGAACCATACTGCGTAATCGTTTAAAAACTCATTGGACTGCAAAATTATGCGTTTCTTCACTTCTTGGCAAAAAACATCGTTGTCTTTTTCTCCCGCGAACAAACGGCCCCATAAATGGCTGTGAACTTTTACTTTACTTCTAAATTTACTACACCTATAAATAGGGGGCCATAATTTCAGACAAATTGAACTTGAAGTGGAGAGGTGGTTCGCTGCAAGCAATGGTGCGGTGTGGCGTTTGTGTGACAGTGTTTGTGGACAGTAATTTTGTCTCGTTACTCTTTCCACACCGTACACGCCCGTGTCTTCCTCGCCACGACGAAGCAATATTGAAGCGTATTTGCTTACGTTTCACCCCCATTTCTTACACATTACGGCGCGCGTAGGGTAATCACGACCGAGTGGATTGTTTACTAGCATTCACCGCGCTCAAAACTGTAACCGGATTTTCATGATCAAGCTGTTAAACGATTTTCCAAACAATCCGTTCCCCGTCGGTGGGAGTGGATGTGGTAAGAAAAGCAAACGGTTTCTCGTTACCACTACCGGCAGGCACTCCATTCCAAGACGCGCTTCCAAAAGCCGGAAAGAAACAATTGCACAAAGCGTGGTTGTGCTTTACACGCGAACCTCCAGCACCAGCGTGTGCTTTGTAGTGCTTTCGGGTGGATTCTAGCAACCTCACCATTGCTGTAAAAATCTAACAACAAACAACCGCACCAAATCGAGTTTGGGAATGGGTGGATGGTCGCTCCAACGCAGTCGCTTGGGCAATGGTGAAAAATAGTTGCAATTACGGCTAAATCAAACGTTGCGAATGTACATCTAACGGTGCCGCACGAACGTTTGTGCAAAAATGGCACTTCAACTGGGGCGCCACGTTCTCGCACCGTAAGTGCATACGTTTCTACGGTCAGCAGAAATGCATTATTTCTTCGCAGGAATGCAATTTTATCCATGCACTGTGGAAAGATGGAAAGAAAGTAAATATTTTTGCTTTTTTCATATTCTAGACTGAACTTAATAAAGGAAAACGTTCATTCATTTTTCAGTTTTATTTACTGCTATGAATGAACAATTTTATTCAATTGCATCTTACGGTCTGAATGCAGCTATCGTGGTGCACTTTCTACTGTCTGCTGTACGGCCTGACAGTGCGTGCTTTTCATGAGTTTTTAATTAAAAACAAATATACTTTTCTGTTTTTAGAGACGTTGGTGATGTACCCGAGAGATTTGATTTAGAATTCCCATATAGGATGGCGTCGTACAAACCTAAACCAAATCATTTTTCCCCAACATTACTAAGCAGTATACTGCTTCTTTCATGTGTATAAGCTTATTTTTTTCTTCCGGAAAACATTGAATATATAACCCAATATTTTCCCATTCCCATGGGTCAGACAATCTTCCACACCCAATTACTTCAAGTGGGCAATTTTCATCCTCAACACGCTTTATCCCTCTCCTGCTCTGCACTACTCCTCCTCCGCCGTGGGTCATCATATAGACGACGGACGGTGCTTATTTTACCACTCAATCAACAATTTTTCATTTCATTGAACTTCGATAAGCGATTCAAGGAATGTTTACAACCCACCAGTTTTGGGAGCTGGTCCACCGACCGAATTCTTTCCGTCCAAGCATTGTACGGCCCACATCTTCTACGGTCGATTTACACCGAACGTAGTATCCTTCTGCAAGAATTTAAACACTCACTCACTTCCTTCCTGCATCGACTTTTTTCAGGTTTGAAAAGAACTGTGCCAATTTTTCGGCACAATAGGCAAGAATGAGGCCAGACCCGGAAAGGGATTTCACTGCTTAAGCCCTCGATAAGATGAAAGAAAACTCTCCCCGTTTGGAAAAGCTATGGGACTGCTTCCAGGAATCGATACCTTCTAACGCTTTGTTGAAATATTTAACATTTAAATCCATTCACTGTTGACGCAAATCAACCCACGAGTGACACTTTTCATCGTTCGTCGCAACTCAGTTCTCGCTGATGAATGGAACTACAGTGGCGTGGGCATAATCTTACCTGAAAAAGGCGCATCGAGTATAAAACAAAAAACACTCAGAGCTGCTAATCCGGTTCTAATCTTGAATTATTATTTCTCCTACTTTTGACCGGGAGTGGGTGGTTTTTTGTTTTATTCTACAAACTCGTGATCGTTCGTACGATATTTTATTATAATTTATTGCACACATAGCAGACAAAAAGATAATACTTTACTAGGGATTATTGAAATCACCTGGTACAACTTTGTATTTCCTATGTTTGATTTATTTCATTAGACAGCACGCACGCAACCAGCAATAAATTCACCAATTGTACAATCTAAAGCATTGAATTGCATTTCAAACGAAGCGCCAGCTGTAAACAAAACAGCCCCATGCCGCAAATTAATTTAATCGGACGCTTAATTGAATCAATAAAACTGGCGCACGCACCGAGCGTTTAACTCCACTTACACAAACTGCTGTCATCCTTCGTACTTGCTAATGCTATGGTTTTTACCCTTTCTCGTTAAGTACTCTTGAGGTTACAGGGGAAAAACTGATCAACAAACAACAACAACGACACAAACCAAGCTAATTTCAAAATCCATTATTGATGGTGAGGCCTATGGAAGGCAGACAACAGAATCCTACAGTGACAACATTCATTTCACGACTGTTGCCTCATGGGATAGGGTTTAGCACAGGAATCAGGTGACACGTGGCAACAATTTTCAAACCGACAACACGCCGGTGAAAGATTGATGATGCAACCGTCACGGGCCGTTCGACAGCACTGTCCCTAATCCAGCGACAGGTTGAAAGTAATTTATCTCCATTCGAGGGTGGTTACATTACAACACGCAGAGGAAAAAGAAAAGCAAAGCCCAACAGACGCCGCCCGGTTGCATATGAATTTCCATACACTGATTCATTTTTTCCGATACCAGAACAGTATCGTTGTCCAATTATTTTGGTACGATGTCACATCGGTTGCAAGTGCTGAATCAAGTGTTCCATACCGGGGCACTTCAATCTTCCACAGGCACAATCCCGCCACACAGCAGACTAATTCGTGTTGACCGAATTTCTACTCGCACGTCGCTTTATTTGTGTCTTTATATGATTGTTTTTTTGTTTTTGGCAAACTGCATCTTCTGAACCATCCGGACCGGTCTGACTGGCCGGTCTCTGGCAGACAATCCCATGGGAGGTATGCAAACCATCCCTATCCCGGCCGGATTTGACCCAGAATTCATTTGCATTGGCTCGAATTTTACGATTTACGGTTTATTGGCACAATCAGCAGCATCGGCGTTTATCGAGGTCGGAAGAAGAGCAAGGGAAAACCAAGAAACCCAGACAAAGGGACGATAGAAACAACGAGATGCCAAGAAAATGTCCGCCAAACGCTGTACGGTGCTGGTTCATTTCGACGAGATTTCGCCGGCGAGTGGAATTGATGACGATGAAATCAACCGATCGATCCAATTGGATTGGATTATTTGACGGGTGAGTGCTGACTGATTACGGAACGCAAGATAAAGCTTATGATTCGTGTGTTTGTTTAATGTGCAAATTTACACAATTGGGGAGGGTGGAATGGTGGAAATATCGAGATCAATTACCATTTTCATCGTCCAGCGTTCTGCTTTATATCGTCGCGGATAATAATTCGCAGAATTAAAAACTCATGAATTTTTTAATGAAATCAACTCGGGAGCGAAAAAAATTCTATTCCAGAAAGAAAATCGAGATACGAGATACCACTACTACAACAAGGGAGCTCTTTTTTCGGTAGGAAATGTGAACTCCACATCCTGGTTTGAGTTGACCGATTTTTCATGGAATAATATTTACCACAACAATCGAAAAACATCACATGATCGCCCACGTTGGAATGCGTTCTGCCGGTGGTGATTCATCGTCTTAAGTTCAACTTGCGTGAAGCACTCGCTTAATGAAAGAATAACCTTCTCCAGCACAGAGAACGGTGTCCGTCATTCAACCTGATTTAATTTGATTTTTGACTTGCGAGAAAATTAATTCTTCACCGCAAAGTGAATGAAACGATTGCGAAGCACTTAAGAATCGCCTCTGTTACGTTTGTTTGCTTCCCTCTCTATCGCTTACTCGCACTGTGTGTGGGACTACTTCCTGCACCCAACACTTCCGGAAGAAAGTAAACAAACACTTGTGAAATCTGATGCCGACCAATCTCACCAACGTGTGTTCATGTTCATGCTCCAGAATCGATCAACTAAAGTGAAACGTGCAGAAAAATGTTCCCCATACTCATATACGGTATTTATTTTTGTTTGTTAACCACTCTTACTAGCCGCGGTTCGGAATTAAGAAGGAGAAGTGAAATAAAATAACAGAAGCAGAAAACCTGAACCGTGGTAGCGCAGCGTGTAAATTTTACTGCGTGAGAATATTTCTGGAAATAGCGCGTGGTGGATCGCTACGCCGGCCCCAAATCCCAGTGGGCGACGCGAATAAACCTACTTTCACCTTCGCGCATTCTAGCAACAACGAACAACGGCGTTGAGTGTTGCGCAGACAAGAAGAATATTTCCCAAATTTATCGACCCTCGGTGGATGACGACAAGCAGGTGCCGGTGGCTTTTGCAGCTCACTTGCTTGCACGAGCAGTGAACCAATCCAGATTGATCCAATTTGGTAACGTACAAACGCACCCAACATTCTTACTCTGCTCGGTTCCTTGTACAGTTACACGGGCAGGCAAATAATTGCCTCTTAATCTCCCGACGGAGTCTGTGTTTTTTGGGATGGCAGTGTGCACAGTTAATGCCAAACACGAAAGTGTCATCTCCGCACGTGACTGGAATCAGGGATGGCTTTAACAGTTGAGTTGTCTGTTCTGCAGTCCGGTATCAGTGCCCGGATTCGATAAACAGACGGACGCTGCGCGTAGCGAACAGATCGGCTGATATCCTACGGCCGGATTCTTATCGTAGCGATAATAAAATGTAAGCAGTTACCGAATGATGCTCCGGTATCGGGAGCGCTTCGGGGTTTTGTCGAGCGCTGTAATGTCGTTTGTGTTGTGCCTTTGATAAACAAACTCACATTTAGCCGCCGTGCTGTACAGAATAGCGAAATGTGTTGGCTTGTTCTTGCCTTAGACGTGACAACTTTATTGCATAGGCATTGTGAGCAGCAAAATAAGACGAACACGAGAAAATCTCCGTTTATGGATCTTCTTTTAGGGATATATTATTTTTCATTAGCTTGAGGCTTCAAAATCTATTACTAAAAGGCCCGCCTAGAGAAGCCTTTTACATTAATCTACGACATTAAAACTATTTAGGGTACCATTTTTGATAGAATTTTCATGTTGTGCCCTTTAAACATCGTAGAATTGAGAATCATTTTAAACAAATTATCATAAAAGAATAATATTCCAAAATTATTTTCCTACGAATTCCAATTGGAATTGAAATAAATTTCTAAACTGTATTATTATCGCGTTTTGTAAGAATTTACTAGCAAAAAATTCTAAAACACTCGAGTGAAAACCTCTGCCAATTGAAAAATGACTTTTCGATCATCCCACACCTACTGATTAATATCAATCTGCGTAAGGTTATGGAAATGGGAAATATTTCAGCCCCTTTTTTCACTATTAAAACCCTTTCAAACCTATTCGGGGCATCAATCTAGCGAAGGTTTTCTTCAAACCACCAAACCGGAAACAACCGATACAACCAAACTTACCACAAACTAATGCCACCCGTACTATGGTCGGTTCTGGGGATACGAGATGAATTAACCTTTTAACCATGCTGCCTTCGGAACCACTCAACCAAACGTTCATCCAACGCTTTGTGCGGAAGTTATCATCGATCAATAGATAGGATATGGGTTTTTTTTTGTTTTACAACTCAACCGAAAGCACCACATAAACACGTTCATTCAATTCTAAAGCACACATTTTAAACGCTTCTGGATTACTTTTGCACTCAAACCTGCACGAACACACCACGCAAACCTGTTAGTACTCTACATCACGTTCGATGCAACGTGTAACAACTAACAGAAACGAAACCACAACAAAAAAGTATTTCTATAAAATCGCCTTACGTTCAATGAAATCGATTTTTGTTTCCAACATGTAATTTACTTTGGACACACACACTCACTGGAACGGGTTAGTTATTGCACGTGTGGTTAAAGTTTTATACTCCAGCAGCACCAGTGGCAAGGCATCGTGGCCCAAAAGTTAACATCGCACATCCCTTCGGTTCGTCATTTACAACTTCCCTTGATCACGTGTGGAAAACCATTCAATTCCAAATTCATCCGTGCCGCCACGGTAGGGAACTCGCTTCGAATTGAATTGAATTTCACATCACAACGGCTAACGCGATGTCCGTGACACCTGTTTCTCATCCGTAAACCATCACCCCCCACACCCCCACCCCCTCTCAACATTCGGATGCCCCAACGACCAGTCTAACCGTACCGGACACTTCATCAAAAACTGCTGCTCTATAATTCAAACGATTCACCACACACACGCGTTACGCTGGCGAGCGCTACCGCTAACCGGGAAGATCATGCAACCGCGTGCTTTCCCGACGACCGACCGATGCCAACTGGCGGGCAAACATGTACGTCTTCCGAACGTTCACATCCCGGGGCTACGCTTTCTCGCATCCGGAAGCACGGCGACGCCGAAGATCGGTTGTCGGCTCACAGCTCTGGCTGTGTTGTTTTCGCCGCAAATGCACTAACGCCGATGGTGGATGTTTTGCGCGCGCTCCCCGAACGCCCAGAGACACCAGGCAAGCGATAGTCAAAACAAATACCATATGGGACGCGCCGACGCAACCATGCCGCAACCATCAGCTGTCGGGCTGGCTAGCCGTACGGTTGGTTAGATAGTAACGATGGGCGAATTTTCGCCACGCTCTTGCTCTCTCAATTCTACCAGCCGTTGGCTGAACTCTCATCTCGTTGGCCAGTGCCGGCGTCAAACGGACGCCGAAGACGTTGCTAGAGAGCGCGCGTAAATCGAAGCACTAACTTAAAACGTGTAGCCAAATGGGAACGCATTTGGGACGTAGAATGCAATGACAGCTTTCTTTTCTTTTTGAATATTAGCAAGGATTAGCGAGAGAGGTTTAAAATAGCGATAGAGGATTCTATCTAAAAATAAGTCAGAATTCATTCCAAAGATATCCGGCTCTGTGAGCCTTAACTGCTAATCGCTCCTCAAAGGATATACTTATACGCCACGCCTTGTCCCTGCCAAGGTGGTGGTCCGGTGCGATCTCTTCCTCCAGCCGATTGTTTTGCCATCTGTTTACCCTTTTTGCGATACAAATAAAACAAAACCTGAAACCGGGCCTGCCCGGCAAGGAAGATAATCGACGTGCGCTCGTATCAAGACACCTTCGCGTACGCCTTGTGCAAAACTACTTTATTTCGCAAACTTTCCGCGTACGTCCACACTCGCACTGCCACACGACCAGTCTTGATGGCGCCCCGAAAGACACCGGGCCCGTTTAGGAGCGTTGGAAGATAAATTGTTTACTTAACCGAAGCACCCCGGCTGCATTCATCTTCTCACACTCGCGAACACGGCGGACGGTCGTGGCTAGGACGATAGCGTTGGTATCCCGGGATGGATACAACACGGGAGGTAAACCTGTGAAGACCTGTCCGGACTACATCGACCTCGACGTCCATTTTCTCTCAGTGTGAGTGTGTGTGTGTGTGGTTTGTGATGGAAATGGGTAAACCCAAGTGCAAACACCGTCAAGGAAAGCCCTTTTTGCTGCGCAACGGATCTTCCCTTCATTCGGTACGGATCAACTCAAGTACGATGTTTGCAGCCCTGAACAGTGACAACCTTGGTGTGGCTAATCCGTGTGGCGACAGTTGAACGTCACCTGTAGTGCCGTTTGCTGCCTTGCCCTTCCCGAACACTAGCGGTTCCAGAATGTAAAGCTTCACGTTGTTGACGTTCCGGGATAGTTTGTTTGTTGTGGATTTGTACAAAATGTTCAATCTATCAATCCGTGACATTGGTATTGCTTGTAGAACAAATGTCCCGATCCGAACAAAGATTATTTGCTCAATTCTGCGATCGTTCACCGTACTGGGGGGAACTTTTTAATAAGCACGATAAAAATAGTTTTTCTTTCCACTGTAGAATATTCAACATTGACTCTCTTACTCTTGTTTGATGTCTTAGTTGTTGCTATATTTATCTGTTTGCGAAAAAAAGTTTTCATTTCAAGCTGATTGATTTCCAACAATGTGCACGGTTTTTACATTCAGGAAAGCAATAAGCAATCCTGTTCAATAGCTTCACCAGGGATTGGCTTCTTCCGTGGGAAGAATTCCAATAAAACATCACTAAAAGGAAGCTGGAAATGAGCGATCAAGATGAGACTATATCGTGTACCACCCCTCTGCACATCACAAACAATCGATCAAAAAGCGTACGATAATCTCGGATACTGCTTTTCCTTTCCTTTGACTGCCCTTTTGTTTTAGTTTCTATCCATCTTCCCACACTTCATTTATCATCTTGCAAGCGTTGAATAAAGTGGAGTACACACACCCGAACAAAAGGTCAACCATGAGATAAAGGAAACATGGCAAGATTAATTTTCCACCTACTGCATAACGTTCACCATTCCGAAGATTCTGATGAGCCGAGGACAATGCGTGTTGGGTGGAAAATGGGCAGAAGAGCAACAATTGAATAAACTACTCCAGAATAAGTGAGCGCTTATATTGGCGCTAGTGCGTCCCATAATGCTGACAGTACGAAGCATTTGTCAACGTCAAACATTTAGAGAACACTCACGTTACAAACGGGTCCGGAAAATCGAAACGTTTGCGTCTGAATTTCCATCCTACCCGTGTGACCTTGTCCACGTTTTGTCATCCTTCCCGATCCATCAGACGCTTGTTGGTTTTGCTAAACAGAAAAAAAAAGGACATCTTCACCATTTCCCGTTCGTCAGCAACTTCCAGTGAGATTCATATCGATCAGAACACCCTGCAGGCAATCGGGAGACGAGGGATTTTCGGTGGGGTTTCTAAATTCTAGCCGGAAGCCAGCATACTCCATGTTCCATTGTCTTGCTATCGTGATACTTTTATGTCTCATCCAATCGCAACTAGCACCAGCACTTTAGAAGTTATCTCAATTTGTCACGTTATCGTGCTCTATTATTTCGCTGCTCTTGTTTCCCATCGTGGTAGGTAGGAAAAGTTGCCACATCAACGGTGGGATGTCGGGCAAACGAGGAAAAAGTTAGTCCAATACAACCGACCTTCTACTGATAGCATCAAGCTCAATTCCTACCTAGGTTAAGTGACGCCAAAACTGGGTGTTTTGTGCAAAACATGTGTATCTGCGCGTGTGTGTGTGTTCAATAATAAAAGGAAAAGTTTCTCCAAACGTTAATTATTTACTTATCATGGAGTGTACTACAAGCCCCCGCCACGATCAGTAAATATGGAGATAGTGTCAAGTTATCTAATAAGCTGTATGTATATGATTCTTTAAATGCAATCCAGCCCTTCCCAGGCTCATCCTCGTGCTGCTTCTGTGCTACTGATTGTACGATAATGAACTTGAAGTAGTGTGTATCTGTTGACAGTAAACTTCAACCTTCAACTGTCACACGGTGATCGAGTGAGAGCATTACAAACTCGAACCAGTACAATCTCTCTCGAGGGATGTTTGTCCATACCCCACCGAAAAGGCGACTCTAAAGTACAGCTGTTATTGTACCGAATGGCACTCGAACAATCGAGTTCACGCGACACAAAATTGAGGTTAGGTCTGCCAATCCCAACAAATGCCTGGGGCACGGCCACACCAGCTGACATTACATGCCCCGACAAAGTCACTACCATTGAAAAGCAAACTCTCGACTCTAGTACCACCAGGCAGGCGTATTTGCACGACTCGCACACATGCACCCAGTGGGATTAGGAAGGTGATGAGTGCCCTGCTACTGAGGACGATCCCACTAGCTAACCGATAACCTTCACGCTACTCCATCTATTCCCTCCTGGATCGGTGTACCGGGTGCAGTGATGGGAATGTCCTTCCCTTGCCGGGAAAATGTATTAGAATACACCTTAATAGCTTTTTCCAAGAATCGCACACACACACTCGCACACACGGCCAGTACACATCACGACATCAATTATGAAGCGTTCGGAAGGAGATTTGAAAGCCTTCGAAAAACAAAGGAAACAATGGAGGAATGTTTTTGGGAATCTATCTCATGTCTAATTTCTACTCACTCTCGAACTACCCCTGTCTATCTATGGGAAGTCATTTATCATCAGTTGGTGAGTTGTGTCACCATTGAAAAAAGAGAGAGACTAAAACACGAGTCCTTACTGATGACACTTTGGACCGTAATTCAATTATCGATGGTAGCACACCAACCAAAATAAACCGGTTGGTGAAAATCAATAGAACTATCGATTTTTACAGTCCGGAAGTTTTCTCGTGTAGGGCTTCAAAACGGGAGTGTATAATATTAGAAACTATACGCAACTAATGGTACGTAATTTTAAACAAACAAGATCGTACCGTGAGTGGAATTATATCATCATCCACGCTCATAAGAAAATAAATAAAATGCTGCCCTCAAAAACGCTACAATTTATTCGACAAACGATGGAACGATTTGCATACGGTTCATTAAACTTCCAACAGGTGTGGTAAGTGCGCTCGTCACCAGCATGATGCGTCACTGTCTAACGAACTTACGCTCTTAATGCAAAACACCCCTACGGAAGCGATGGTCAATATCATCGCTTCTCTCCTCAAAACAAACACAATCAAATTTGCAAATAAACATTGCCACACCAAGGGAAAGTAAAACATTCTTCCACCCTGCAAAGTCGTTGCATAATGACATCGAATCAATCACACTTCCTACGACGGGATTACCGATTTACATTGGGGACAATCCGCGTAACGATATTTAACTAAATGTAAGGAAACATTCTCCTCCGTTTGTTCCCTGCTTCGTTTGCTTCAGCTGTGGGACTAAGTGTAAGAGGACCTTTCATAATGGATTACACACTTATCTGGATGTAAAGTAAGAGACCGTAACAATTACGCTGACCTGATTGCGAAAGTATCCATTTACCTCCAAGTCAAGAATACCTCAAAATGAAACGGATGTTTGTGGTGAAAAATGTATATCTACAACTCCATAAAGGTCAAGGTCAAGGGAAATGTCTTTAAGCGTATCGAATTACGCTTACCTTTACATCGAAAAAAGGGTAACACCGGATGCCTGATTGGTTTCTATCTAGCGATCCTGCTCACGTGTCACGTTGTTACTCTGCTTAAAAACCACACTAAGCACAGGATCGCATCCGGATGGAGAATATACGTCCCCGGACGGTTGGATTTGTAAAATCCATACTTTATCTCCACTCTTGTCTGTCGTGAAGGTGGAACATCGAAGGTTCCACACTGGCACGTAAGCTCCGGCGAACGTGTTTCCATCTATCTTGCCCTGTGTCTGTGTTTCATCGTAAGGCTTCCTTTGCCACTGACATAACGCGTACCGTGTCGTCTGGTACGCAATTTCCTTGCATAACTTTCGCGGTTGGCCAACGTGGTTTGGCCGTCATAGCGCTTTTGAGGTCGTCATACACGACCGTACACCTTCGGTTAAGTGTCCTTGCAAAACGATACTTTACAAAAATTGCATAATTATTTTTCAGAGAGCTTTTTCATAGTTCTTTTTACATAAATAGCCAACAAAGAGGCTGGTGGCCATTACTTTGGTGTACTAGAAAATGTTGAAATGTTATTTGCATGCCTGCCACGCTTTCACTTCAGAGTGACACTGTTTTCTGCAACCATCCTTCCAAGGCTACAAACCCAGAGAACGACAAATGAAGACAAATGGCGTACAATTTGTTGTTGATTCCGTTTGCAGATTTGATTGTGACAAGTTCATTGGTTGACTGTGAATCTACTGGGAAAGTTTGGGAACAGATTTAGCCCAAAACATAACTAAAGATATAAATGGAATACTTTATGGGGAAAATTTTCGAAAACATCAAAACCGTTCCAGAAGCAATTCCTTTCTAGAAGAACATTAACAAAAATGAAGTCTCGTGGAGCGCGCACCTTTATCCAGAATGTAATAAATAGATTGTAATTAAAATTTCCATTATTACCACCATCGTAACATAATCGCTAATGGTACCAAGAACCGAGCAAATGAAAAGGAATGAAATACGTTCCAATAAGTTCGTGTGGGAGCGGCGTTGTGCACGGTGGTGTAGCATCTTGGAAAATCAATTCCGTATGAAAAATGGATTGCTCTTGATTAGGAATTGAATGGCGCAATTATCGGTTTTGCAGGTGAAAGCACACGCATACGAAACACCCTTAACGAGATAAGCTTCGTGGGGTTTCGGGTGCTTAGCGGCAACACTTTGCACGATTAACTCATTAAGTAAATATTATTAATTGCCACAGTACTTACCGTCTAGTGCGTTCACAGTTGTAAATTAAATTTACCCGCTTTTGCGTTGTTCAAACGTCAAATGCCAAGCATGAAAGCGTTTCATCTTACAAGCCGCGTCACATCCGTGTTTGCACGTTGAGCATAAAATTAATATTGACATTTCACCGTTCGTTTCCGTTCGCATGCTTCTCTTTGGCTGTTGTTTCAGTCTGCCCTGGAACTGAGGGACCACATTATGAAGGCTTTCTTCTTTATGCAGCGTTACGCTTTACCCGTCCTGGCCGAGCGTGCACTTCATAGCAAGCGTTCGGAGAATCCACGCAACGGAAAATTGTCCGCATCTGACTCTGCTACACTGTGTCTGCTTCAATCAAAATCCAATTTTCAATCAACTTGCGAAAGAAGTAGCTGAACGTTTTACTACCTTTTAGCTATTTCTGTTCGAACATAAAGCGTGTGTTGGATTGACGCCTTTGAGCCTGCTTTCTTCCAATCGGCTGGGGGCAGATAAAACGAACTCCTTTAAGCCTTTCACGAACCATCAAACTGTCGTCAAAAATTCTGCCCACCAAAGAACAACCATTTAGGCGCTGCTGAACCTGAAGCTGATTCATTTGTTTTTTTCCCTAAATTTTCTGTAGCACTTTTTATCTCATTTCATTTAGAAAAACCTGCCGTTTGAATAGTTTTGCTCCAGATTTAGCAGGGGCGTATATTTTTATACTAAAGCCACAAACAAAGACACTTCCTTTCGCTCGTAACAGTTCTATCCTCACGTTAGGTAGCTGAAAATAGAGATATGAGGTATGACGCTCTTGGAGCTGCCCCATTAGCGTAACACTAAAAATCACTTGACAAACGAATAAGCTGGTATTATCTCGTGTTCACGATAGAACAGAAATGAATTCTATCATAACGAAACATATTGGTAACGCATCGTCGTACCGTACATTTCTGCATGGCCGCTTCCATCAAACCACGGGAAAAGCCTAGCTGTTCCGATGCTAAAAATCAATCAGCACCCCGATTGGGCCTGACACGAAATCTTATGGTAAAAATCTCAACCTCGGCAATCCATCAAGGCATCCGCCAGCAACCTGCGTTATCGTGTAATGTGATCATAAATATTCAAAAGCTTCATCATCATCATCTCTGGCACAGGCAGACGCAAAACCCACCACCACAACATAACATTAGCCAAAAGCTTTACCACTTTAATGTTGCTTTAAAGCTGAGAGTCGTTTCGCATCCAATCCACCACTTGTGTGCTTTCGGAATCTACGAAGGTATCCAAAATCGATACCAATCGAGAAGAAAGATGCTTTGTGGGTAAATTGGTGGGATATAATAGCTTCCCGACCGACGTACGAAACGTCGTCGGAAGTTTGTTACGATCCTTTCCAATGAACCCCCTACCCGATATATGTCACAATTTGGAGGCGGTGATCAGGAAATTGAATCCGCACAGAGCGAGATCCACACGAAGGAAGGCTCTCCATAGGACACAAAAAGCAATGTTTCCATTACTAAGCCCGAAAGTATGTCTAACAAAGGGCTGACCGATTTCTTTGAAAGTGAAAGTTTTCCCACGAGATTTTCGACACTTCGCACGGTACGGGCGGCTTGCCGTAGACTCGTACGGTCCACTGCTGGAAGAAGCAGTTCAAATATTTGTACAACCTTGTTCGGTTGGAAGCAGCACGCAGACCACTTCACTGTAAAATGTTTAACAACAGCTGGCTTTTCCGGGAAAATCAACTCAATTGTTACGTGCTGTAAAGGTATCGTACTGCCACGGAGTTAATCGGATTTTGTTAATAGATGGTTGTGAAGAAATCTAGGAAAAACTGATTTACGGATGTTCCCTTTGAAGCTTCGACACTTTAATTAAACAATGCAGTAAGTACCGTTTGCTAGCTAGCGCAATATATACGATCAATTCTGAAGAATGTAATTTTTCTATCAAAGTTTAATTCTTCTCCTTTAAGAGGGACAATTTTATGCTTTGCGAGAAGAACATTCTTAAAGCAACAGAAAAATAGGACACCAATGGAGGCGCCTGGTATTTTTCAATGATAGATGGAGACGCCTGGTAGTCCATTGGATGGTTTCGTATCGACAAGCTATATTTCTCGTTCGAATTTCCACAGCCCGACGGAAACCATCTATACACGAAAATGGCATCGAAAGGGAGTGTAAATGAAGACAACTTTATGGTCAATCGCCAACGTAGACAGTGGGAAGAGGGAAAAAAAACAAGCGGAAGGTCTTCCACCGCTAAAAGGCAACGAAACGAAACGATTTGACTGCAATGTCTTGAGCAAAGGCAATGGCAATGGTTGGGGTGATGGGATGGCCCACCCAACCGAGCGTGCCAAACAAATGTATGGTTCAGATGGTGGAAGAAACGTGGTGGGACACCGAAAACCATTTAAATTGTGATTAGTCCATCGGGCGGTAAACAACGTGACGCAGCCGAAAATACCGAAACGATCATGGAATTGGGCTACGTTTCTTGGCATAACGTTGATGAGGGTACGCCATGCAGGAAATGTTTCATCCATTCATGAGTGCTATTATCTGCACGCATAAAAAATTCATTATTCACTGTTTGCTTTTTGTTCTAAACAATGCCAGATGGAGCATTCATTATACAATTATGATAAAATAGCATTTCGATACTGAAGCTGTTAACTGTAATATTTCAAATATTGTTTAACTGTGATATATAGAGACATTTTAGCCGCTAGTTCAATAAATCTGAACTGAACACGTTTTTCAGATCACCACGAAATAACTCAGTTGCTGAAGTTTTTTCAAAACCCTCCGTAAACTGCACGGAAGAGATCGCAAACAAATGATTGCTTGTTAGCCATTTCAATTGTTCATCTCCGGCTTAACACTTTGACAAATTCCTCATTATAAAGTTACCCAATACTTCCTGCTGGCAAACTGTCAAACTGCCAAACATTGGTTAATTATTTTTCCAACTAAAATGAAATAAAATATCATCAGATGCATCCTTTCCCTAACGATGGTTGCCAGCCCTGTAGTGAATAGCATTCACAACTCAATTCTGCCGATACTTTGCGGTTTGCTGACCGAAATAAGTTCATCTTCTAGAGGAAAAGCACCAGAACAGTGGGACAAATTTCCTTGAAACCACAGTAACAAAATGCCGCACAACGTGTTTTGCGGTCACCTCAAAGTTCACCACTCGAGCTGTAATACAATATTCATTAGAAAAATTGAATTCTTCTCTACTTTTCCCATTGCGACCTAGTTGCACACGAAGGCAAACTTTAAAAATGTTTGCTTGCAAATTAGCATCATCATCGTTATTATTATCACCAAGCCAAGCACGGTTAATGGACATCGTTTGTGTTTAATTAGGTTCACTTTCCTTCACCTGGTTTAAAATCGTGCTCAACATTTCGTTCATCCCGCCTATCGGAAAACTTCCTAACGGATAGCAAGCAGTTGCAACCTAGTTCTTCCTTTTGTGGGAACTTTACCAACCAACTCTCTTCGACCAATTTTCTTCAAAGCTTTTCAAACATCTTGAACCAAGAAAGTGGCCCCGGAGCGTACTGTATTTGGAGCGAATATTTTGCACATATTTCCGTACGGTAGACAGCACCGTTGCGGAGGATGTTGTGTGGTTTAGGAAAAGGAAAAAGGCAAGGAAAGCCCGATAACTGGGACATGGCGACTACTTCCGGTAAGCTACCTATCGCTCTGTCACCTGCTTTTAAGTTCATAAATAGCAATGAATTACGATAACTGCTTGAACGTGGTACGTTTCGTTGTGGCGTTGAGCGCCCGTGGAAAACGATAACCGATTGTATGTTCGTTCGTTCGCAATTTGTGCTTTAAAAGCTTTTGAAGATCGAAAAGGAATGATGAAGATTTAATTGTTTAAAGCCTTCTTTTAATTATCATCTTACAGCATTCGTAAAACCACCCCTTTTTTCATCACCCGCACTATGGTTCCTCTCATTAGGGATGATGAAAGGGGATTACTAATTTGTGTACCACTTTCCCACCCAAAATCATCATCACGCTTATCACAATCGTGTGTTCCTCCGTACGCAGCCGCATATTTTCCCTTTGCTTTTCCCTTCTGAACGCATTCGAGGATTTTTCGTTGATAATATAAATAATACGGTTTTCCGCTTTCTCATCCCATGCACGAAAGCTAAGCGCTCGGTTTAGAAGTACTGCTAACGAAGCGTATTTCCACCTGCCCGGGAAAACTCAATTACGATCGTGCACATTCAACCTCACGGATGATTGATTTACATATCTATGCTGCGGTGTACCATTACTACCAAGCAACGTCGTACAAGTTCTACTCATCTAACTGATGTGCTTGCGATGTCGCGAAGGATTAGAGTGCAGAGAAATGGAAATGGTTTAGAATAAGGCACGTGGAATAAAACGATCCGAATTATGAGCAAATTTCTTGTGGTTTGTAATGAACACATCTTTAAGAATCATATAAATCCTTCCTTTTTGGAAAAGAACACGAGAACAAGTAACGTGTTTATCGCTTAAATTGCCTGAGTTTTCACCCGTTAATTCAAAAGACAAATATAATTGACTGTTCTTTCGTGTGCTCGGCAATTATTTTCATTCCGAATTTTAAAACACATTTGGCACTAATTGTCACAACTTAACAGTTCAACACCTACCCTTATTAGTTTGATCACACGCGCGTGTGAAGTAAAGGTGCTTTTGACTAATGAATTGCTCTTTCCTTTAAAGCCCATGAGGATTGTGGTACTCTTGCTGGGGTTGAAACAGTTGCCGCCAAATCACGCAACACGTAAGACGGTGTTGTCCCATTAGTTTAAATGTGTTTGACACAGCACTCAACCGACGCGTAGCACAAATCGAATCATGACAAAGTGTAGCTGATGCGTTGCCTCATGGTCTAATGGAATGGAGTTATTTTGTCATATTGGAACAAGCATAAAACATGGGAAAACCATTAAACAGTGATAAAACGAGTCTCTGATGAACGATACGTAATTTTGTTATAAAGCTCCACGCACGAAATAAAAGCATGTTTCAGCGAACAATTGTTCGGCAATATTTTTAGGTATGTAGCTGTTAATTAGATTGAAGACTAATTACGGCTAATATCTGTTAATTTTCGCTATTGGACGACCTCCGGTGTCTCAGAACAGTACAGAATTCTCCTGTTCATGACAAATCAAACGGTTAGGCTGACATTTGGATTTTTTTTTTTTTTTCATTGATGATATTGGATAATAAATTATTATATAATTTTAAATTTTTTTAATTTTTATTACACCTCCTCAATTTCGACTCTTACAAATAATCACTTTTCATGTGTCATAGTTAAACTTTATAGGTCTTAGCGTTACTTCGTCCGCAACACGTTGCAGTAACCCAACAATTGATTCCGGTTTGCGATAGCACTGCATTGTGGCTGAGATGGGATTGATTTACTATTTCCAGAATGCTGACCAACCCTAGCATTCCATCAGGACGATGGAAAGGAAACAATGCAGCTCCTGCTGCTCTTGCTGCTCTCCTGCTGCTGCTACTACTGCTTCTGTGTCCGTTTGGTGTAGCTAGACGGCCGTTGTGCTATTAGTAACGTGGTCCTATGTTCTCCGATGGTTCTACCGCTCTGGTTTACCTGCAAGAAATAGTTCGATCTAAACCGCCTGTTCACAAGCAACCAGTAGTGTCTTTAACGAACGATAACTAATCGATCAACCGATCACAAATCCACCCGAGAGCGAACGTTCGTGACCGAGACCGGGAAGATGGGTAGAAATTAATTCGTACTATTGCTGTTGTTGTTGGCGCTGCTACCTCCGGTCGTGTTGCTGCTGCCTGTGTTGCCAGTTCCAGACGAGGCAACGCCGGCCTGGCCACCGGTTCCGGTAGTGGCTCCACTGCCGCCGGTGCCACCGCCAGCACCACCACCGCTTGCGCCACCGCCAGGCGTCGTATTGTTACCGTTCGCAACGAAAGGTGTTCCAAGTCCATACAGATGACCACAATACTTGGCATTGTCAATATTATCCTCAAAGAACATCTAAGCACGCAGCCAGGTAGGTAGGAGGCACAGAAGAAAAAGAAAGAAAAAAATGCAAAGTGAATAAATAAGCAAGCTCATGCTGACGGCCGTCGTCCTCGGAACAGTATGAAGTTTACATTCTCCAGTGAAAAAACACTTGATTTGCGATTGTGCTTTTAGAGCTTGATAGCAGCTGTAAGTTCTATTCCAAATTTCGATTAATTCAACAATAATAGCTTAAACGTTCGACGATTACGGCACGCGAACAAGATAAGGAACTGAAATTTAAGCTAACGAGAACAATATGAACATCACTCAGGGAACATTTCGCCCCATCCTGGTTGGCCACATCCGGCCGTAACACAAGTATTTTCTTGTTTAACCTCCATTCACTGAATGGGGCCATTTGGTCGTTGAGGAGAGCTATTTGCAGGCTTCTATTGGGAGCACAGCTCAACCAGTTTGCCATTTTGTAACAAGTCTACGATTTGCAACAATTTTGCTATGCAACAGCTGCACCCGAACGCATTCGCTTGAAGCGTATAAAGGGGCAAGTAAGTTTTCCGTTCGCTCTACTGTCTACACTTCCGGTTTCCGATGAATTTTCAAACGGGTATCGATATGGTTCAGCGACTCGCGTAGACATCGCTCGTACCGTTCGGCACAGGTGCATTCGAAGCTACCGATGCCGCTGCTATTGCGGCTCCGGTTTGGGCTAATCTTTGTGTGCAGCTCGAGCGATACGTCGCCC
Source organism: Anopheles culicifacies (assembly GCA_000473375.1). Lineage (NCBI taxonomy): Eukaryota > Metazoa > Arthropoda > Insecta > Diptera > Culicidae > Anopheles > Anopheles culicifacies. The sequence goes on along the minus strand of AXCM01002360.1, from coordinate 5,182 downwards.
TCACAAATAGAGCTGCTGATGTGGCTGTGGGTCGCGAAGCAATCATTGGTATGTACCTCTCGCATTTTGAAGAATGCCATTCCGGTGAGCAGGGAATCCGAACCGGCCTGATGTTGCGGTCCGACCCGTCTTAGTTCCAGCTGATCAGCAACCTCCTGCAAACCGCCCTTGAGATTTTTGCATGACTTCATCAGATACTTCACGTCGTAGATGATCGGGAAGTAGATTCGCAGCAGCTCAAAAAAGTCGCCTTCCTCTCCCGGCAGATTCTGATCGGTCAGCAGCTTCAGCAGGTAGGCAAAGTCGTATCCGGAGTGAAAGCTCAACCACTTAATATTGTCCATCAGCACGATACCAGATGTCATGAGCAGTTCGGCAAAGTACAACGGGTCGATACCGTCCTCATCGTGCTTTTTAAACTGTATGCCCGAATTAAGCAGCAAATCAATTGAATCCTGTGCGTACATATCTTCGTTCAGACTGAACTTAAAGTTAAACTGCCACGTTGAGAAACCGGCCGGCGTACGCCCATCATCGTCCATGAACGTCAGACCGAGCTGGATGATGCGTAGCAGATCCACGTTACATCGCAGACTCTGATACTGGTAGTCTGCCGATGAGCGAAATTCTCCCACGGGCCTTGCCACCACACCGGGGAATTCCGTATCCATGGCAACATAGTGATACTTTTGCACGATCAGCCGTATAGTACGAAACTCCTCATCTAGATTATGCCGCCACACGTCCCGAATGCCACATTCCTCATTAGTCTGCGGGTTCATGTTGCCTCCACCGCCGCCACCACCTCCGTGCCCTCCGCCACCACCAACCGCCGATGGCATTGCCTACAGTGGCATACAGAGATCAGAAGCGAATAGGAAAGTACTATTTTAGAACACTACCGAACAAAGTTTCACAAAACAATAGTATTTGATAAATCTCTCCCAAAAACACTAGCTTCGGCTATTGGCCAGTACTGCTAGATTTGATCAAGAAATAAAGCTTTATCACTTAGTTTTTATGGACCAAATGTATCCCTATTACCTTTATGAGTTCCTCAGCTTAAAGCAGCTGTTCCGATCGTTACGAGCTTCAAAACGAAACTTCCGGCACTGGGGTAAACTTAACGCGTCGTTGTATCCTCCTGTCGGTGTGAAACCCGGAAGATGTGTGTTTTGTTTATTTTTTTCGGTAGCTTCGGAAGTAAAGAAACGGTATAATTAGCTCCTTTTCGAGTTGTTTACACAAACGATCCTACAATTACTTACTAAACGCTACTTATTGTGCACTAGCAGCCATTCTTTGCAGTTCTCGGATGCCAATGGCGACTGTTTTCTCTTCTAGTTCAATTTTGCGCGGTGTGTGTCTTTCCTACGTCTTGATGCATATTGACCTGCTAGGATAACGTTGGATTCTTCGTTCATTGACACGTTAGACAAAGAACCAAACAACGACCGGGTGTAGTTCTGTTAACTTCGACTAAAACGACTAGAAAACACCATGCAAAACTGTTTTAAACTACGTTTAGATATGGAAACGCGATAGCTTTAGCTGCACCACAATAGCAAGCAAAAATGCCGAGCATGACAGCTTCCTTAAACTTCAAAAGGGGTAGGATAGTGAGAACACCTACCGGCCAAAATAATTTCTTGACTCGTTTTGTGATAAGATGAATTATAAATCAATTATACGGATACAGTTATAAAAGAAAACTTCAACATCACAATTATTTCGAATTATATTTCATAAAAGCTCCTTTCTTTCTTAATTCATTTCGTAGAAGCAAGATCGTCTGCAGCTCCTTTACTTTTTTGACGTTTTGCATTGTTTACAAAATTCGCTAGAAAACAGTTCTGGTTGCGGAGTTCAGCAAAATGAACGCGCTTCAAACAATTTCTACAATGTGTCGATTTTGTTTGAGCAAAGACCAAGAACAACTGTTGGCTGTAACTGATATACTTGACTCTACTTTCACAATTGAAATTATTCAGCTTTTCACTGGTGTACAGGTATGTTGCTGATGAGTAATTCTTGATGATAGTTGAACAACTGAAATACGTGTTTTATCTTCGCAGCTAACTACCTCCAAAGTCATTCCATATGCAGTATGTGAAAATTGTAGAGATGTGCTTAAAACATGGTTTCAATTCCGCAACACCTGCTTACACAATGACGTCCAATTCAAATGTACATTTGCTATAGAAACCAGTGAAAAGGAGGACGAAAATGTCGCTCAACCACAACATCTGGATACGCAGTTGTTCCAGATAGAAATTATGCTACCGCATGAAGACATAGCAGATGATGACGATACAAGCCAAGCATCCGTCGAAACGTCAGCTTCAGACAACAATACGGATCAAAGTGTAGAAGAGCCGATCGAAGAAATTCGGACAAGTGGTAATGAACGAGCGATATGCGCTTCATCTACGGATGTAGTGCAGTTCGAAACACCCTTTGAGCTAACAACTCACGTTGAGTTGGATGAAAAGACATATCCACATGACAACATACAAACATGCCCGCAATTTGACAAAGAAGACCAATCGCACGAGAAAACAGCCAAATCTTCAAACGAACGCAATTGGCAATTATGCGTCACATGTGGAAAATTGGTTAAAAATTTAAAGTATCACATGGGTACTCATGCAAGCGACATCGCCTCTTACGCCTGTCCACATTGTCCGATGAAAATGAGAAACCAAACGAATCTCGCTCGTCACATACAGGCGGTTCATTTGAAAAAAATTGTTATATCTTGTGAACCATGTGGGAGAGGATTTTCCCACATCAATTCATACAAGGCGCACATGGTAAGGGGACCACAATTGTCAGCCTATTGAAACGTATGTATTATGAATCGTGTGTTCTTTCATTATTCTACTTGCAGCGATCTCGGCATGGCATTGGAGAAACGTATCAGTGCGAAACTTGCTTGAAAACGTTTAAACAGCCTAGCGGCTACAAGAAACACGTGTCTCAAGCCCATAACAACGAAAGAAACTTTGTATGTGCAGTATGCGGCAAACCGTTCAAGGATAAGTAAGTTATGCTGGCGATTATTTCGCACACACTTTATCTGGCACTTATTGACCAGTCTCTATTTCGTATATCCATTTTTACAGACAAGCATTGAATCTTCATAGAAATGTGCATTCTACTGCGCGACCGTTCGCCTGTGGGATGTGTCCGAAGCGATTTAAAGGTGCAAGTGCCAAAAGAGCCCATGAGTTGACCCACACAGGGATCGTTTTTAAATGCCCGTTCTGTGATAAATCGTATCAGTACAAATCTCTGTTAAACTTACATGTTAAAAAACATCATCCTTAAAGAGTTTAGACTGGATAAAGCAATTATTTTAATCAATGCTTTGTTTTTTCCGTCTCTAAACACTCTGTTTAATGAGAGCCATTTTCTAACAACACACGAACACATGTTATGTTCATATATTCGTGATCGAGAGAAAGATGTTTCAATATCGCAATGTGCCTGAAATTAGCTTAATATTTGATGTTTCCTCTGAAGAATATCATCGCGATCTACAGCAACGGTCTACCAAAAAATATTTGAAACCAATTTGACAGTACCATGTAGCGTGAGTCACCCTGTGCTTGACGTTTGTCGTCTGTTTTGTTATTAAACAAACCTCATTACGAAGCTCGAAATGGTAGAAACACTACGCGAAATAGATCATATTTGCCGACTTTGCTTGTGCGAGCAGGAGGAATTACTAATTCCAGCTAAACATGCATTTAGCTCAGTGCTTAGCCCAGAGGATGTTGCTAGATTCACTGGTATACAGGTTTGTATCGTATGGATGGCTACCGGGATCCGTGATGTTTACTTGTTGTCTCGTTCGTTCTAGATTTCTACGGAAGACAATGTGCCGTACGTGATATGCTTGGATTGTACGAACAGATTAAGCAAATCAGTTGCCTTTCGCAACTCATGTTTGCGCAATGATAGGCTCTACAGCCAACTGTTTTCAGAATTCATTGCAAATGCTAACCAAGGATGTATCTTAAAACAGCAACAAGGCAAGCAAGCAAACAGACAAGAAAGACAACAAGCGCAAAAACACTGTAAAGCAGACGACAACGATATTAACGAAAGTGATAGTGACTCGGAAAATATTAGTTGCAAAAGCGCCACATCAGAACATCTGATCAGTGACAACCAGCAGCCCGATCCCTATTATACAGAAGTATTAGAAGAAAGTGACAATAGTCTTGCAAAGGATGAAGCTATTGAAGCTGAAGCACCGCCACCAAAAAAAGTTCGTTCAGCTAAATGCCATGAACAGAACCATAGAAGAATATCATCTAGTAGCGACACAACAAATCTGGACGACCCAAAACTTGAGGACATGTCTGAAGAGTATAACTTCCCATTTCCATCGAGACGGCTTTGCGACGTATGTGGCCAAATGGTAACAAACTATAAACGGCACTTGCTGAGTCACACGAAGCAAGCGAGATTCGCTTGCCCACATTGTCCGGTGCAAATGACGGACAGTTCCAATCTGATGCGTCACATAAGAGCCGTGCATATCAAAACTATCGTCAAAACCTGTGAAATATGTGGTAAAGGATTCACCCACTACAACACCTATAATTCGCACATTGTACGTGGTGTACACAGTGAATAGCATTGAAAAGTATGTATGTTACGCACTCATGTTACCTATTCATTTTCAGCGCTCCAAACATGATATGGGGGAAAAGTATGAATGCAAGATATGCTTTAGGAAATTCAACCACCATAGTGGCGTTAGGGAACACACCAAGCGTGTACACAACTTAGAAAGCAAATTCGGTTGTACGCAATGTTCCAAACGGTTTAAGACTAGGTATGTTTAAAGATGTTGTACACTGTAAAGGCATGTTTTGACTCCGCTTTTTCCTTTCCCAGCAAATCGCTACAAATACACGGCAGAGTACATTCTAACGAACAGCCGTATGCATGCAACCAATGCCCAAAACGGTTCAAAAGTGGATACGCACGCAATATACACCAACTCACACACAGTGGCATCGTGTTTTCCTGCCAGATATGCGATAGGTCTTATCGGTACAAAGCCTTGCTCAACATGCATATGAGAAAGACTCATCCGGAAGTGTGTCCACAGAATGATGACGAATATGGTGCTACCGTTTAGTTGCTTGAATACTAATAAAGTGGA
>KI423128.1:0-26727 GCA_000473375.1 Anopheles culicifacies | reverse complement strand
GTAATCGTGTTTAGTTTGGTGTGTAGGTGAAGATAACAGTTTGTGTTGTTTTTTTTTTGTCCTGAACTGGACTGGACTGGGAGATAAATAAAAATGGCAGCGTGTGTATCTTTGCGAAGGATGCGTGTCGCAGTGACAATCTGCACACTGTTCTCGATCGTTTCCGCACTACCACAACAGACGGTGACTACGTACCACGGTAATCTGTACCCTTCGCTGGGGACATCCGTTGTTGGAAGTGCACCGAAGCTGCTGCTTCCCGATTCTAGCTCTTCGGAGGAACGCATTCTTACAGGATCAGGATCGGACGATTTCCTGGCCTCTTTTACCTCCAGCGGTGATGTAAGTATAAGACCACATGCATTATGCTGTGTGTAATTTCTTATGATGATGGTAAACGATCAAATCGGTGCACTGCTACCCAACCCAACCATACCATTAAGCCGTAACGTGTACTTGCAAACGAATTAAGCGTAGCGTGGCGTTTAATGCTGACAGGTGCCGGACTCGGTTGTGTTGGTTCCTTAGTTGCCAACAAAAATCACAGCACACGATCCAACGCTTGGCAGAGGAAAGCAACCCTTTTCCGATTAGTAGGCAGTTGATGAACGATCACCGGGCGGGCTTGGGCCCCTGGCCCGTGTGTCTGTGACACAGTAATGCAAAATAACGCCGTAAAAACAATGATGTAACGCAGTGCGCGCGCGCGACACACATGTTGCCCAGCATGAGCTACAACAAGATCTCCTCCTCGCACGGCTTTGCGGTGGCTGCACGCACTCCACGGTTTTGTAACGCGGCGGGCAATCTGAAACCCGTCCCCGTACATCAAAACGAGTGCTCACCCCGGGTTGTAGCATTAAACGGATGTCGCAAGGTACGGATCGGGGGCGCATCGCATGTCGCACAAGATGCCAACCAGCAGGCTTCGCAATCTCCGCAACATACGTGCGAAAAATTATTAGAGCACGGTACAGAGCTACAAACGGTGGAATTATGATTTTGTGGCAAATGTATTTCCAAACTTTTCTGCACCAACAGCCAATTTGAATCGTATGGTTCGGTCATTTCTCTCCAGGTACGGCCGACACTGATTCGTAATTAATTCGCGTAATAGTTTGAGGTTTGGAGAGAAAAAAAAACGAGAAACAGACATGATTTTGTAAACTTTCCACTTACACTTGCGAATAGAAATTGCCTTCATTACATGCATCGGAGACCGGAGCTCTCTGCTGGTAGAAACGACGAAAAAAAAAAAGTTTTCCAAAGTGTGTGCGCGCCATTACTTTTCTTTTTACGTTTATTTGATTTATTAGCGCCTAATCGAGTGTAACGGAACAGTGCGTAAACCGCGCAACTCGTTGGCGTCATGATCTAACATCGATTTAATCTTCCAGACATTAAAATATCTCCCTCGGAATTCCAGCAATCCCATGGGTCCCATTCACTTCTGCTAACAAACAGATCGACAAGATCAATCACTCGATTCCGTCAAGTCATTGGAACTCGTTTTCTGTTCCCAGCCTATCGGCACTGCGCCTGTGATATTTAATCTACCTGTCCCAGCAATGGTATCTAGACTACCACCCAAACAAAAGAGCACAGAAATCAAGCTTTAAAGCAGGACACTAGAAACTGCTCAAGGACGACGACACTGAGATATACCAAGACCATGCGCTTAACCTTCATATCTGGTGGTTGATAATAAGAACTCACCTGCGTCATAAATCGCCCCTCCCCCATACAACGCCATATCCTTGAGAGTTTTGTGCTACGGGGCAAATAGTACGCGCGAAAAGAACCCGGACTTTCGAACACGGTTGACAAGCGGCAATGGCGGCGTTCCCGTACACAACACCTCTGACATATAAACCACTTCTGGTGGGTTCGCTTCTTTGTCTACCCACCCAACCGCACCGAAAAGGATTTGCATTTCGTTGTGTACGAGCAACAAGATCTGCATGACTAACCATTTCTAATCGGCCCACACCAATCGGCGAACCGAGAAGTTTGTGTCATTTGCCAAAGTTCAATCAAACATAACTCACCCTCTAGTTGGGCGCTTGCAGCAGTTCGCAAAACACAACACCGCACAACCTTTGAGGCACTGATTAGGTTTTGTGGTTCTCTTTCCCTTTCGCAACAAGCGAAATTATTTTTTTTCGAAGGTTCTCCAGAGCACCAGAACTTGGTGAATTTCTTAACGCACTGCTCCATTGAAGGACGCCTTTTCTCGGTTATAATGATCGCGTATCGCGTTGGTGTGAAGCGAACCACAAAAGAAAATAAGGAAAGAAACACGAAAATAGATTTACTGCCTCACTCGTGTTTGTCTGGTTGTACGCAATATATTGCGTGTGGTCAGGAAAGCTTTCCTCTCGAAAGTTCCGCTCATGAGGAACACCAACAGCATGACCTTCACATGATACACACATAACCGAAACTGTCTTGGTTTTACTACTTTTAATGACGATCATGACGTAATCTTTTCCATCTACTACTAACACGGATCGATTAGTCAAAACATGTTTACACATATTTAGCCTTTGCCCTTGGTTGATGTTTTTAAATTAACACATTTTTTTTTTTTTCGAATCCTATGACTAATTTAAGTTAGTTCTCTAGCGTTCTCGTTTTTGATGCAATACATTTGCTGCTAATTATTAACGATGATGCAAACACCTCCTCTTCCTTTCTGCGCAGGATACCTGCAGCTTCGACAAGTATGCGTTCGATCACGACGGTACAGTGAAGTACGGTAACAAACTGCCAGCCCTTACCCAGTTCACGCTCTGCATGTGGATGCGATTTACCAACCACACCGGTGATCACACAATCCTCACCTACTCCGGTAAGTATCGATACACACAGCGTGAACTATAACCTGATTCATTTAATAAGCAGCAACCCAACCGAGGGCCAGAGTGATTGATTTGAATGCACTGGCAATGTGCATCCAGGCTTAATCTTAGCCTTAAACTAGGCTTCCATGCCTTCTCCAGTGTCGTACGCTGCATAATAAGTGACGCACAACTTACTCCAGTTTGCTCTCGTTATGACACGAGCGCTGCCGCAGTAAATTCCATCGCGACGGTGAATGTGCGCAGCCGAAGTAGTTCGAATCGTCTGACGCATAAACCCGAACGGAATTTACGTTGCCCGTTGATCGCCACCGATTTCGACGCAAAACGCAACGTGATACGTGAAAACGTACCACCTTTCGCTGGATGCCGGATTCGCGAGCTGCACCGTCACTCGTTGCGTTCCACATAATAATGTCCTACTGAACTAGCGACAGGCTTTAATCACACGCACACGCCAATTTGCACTTATCTTATTCTATCTCCATTCCCCATGCCAACAACCTTCCTGCGATGGGTCCTTTCTCTTCGACATTCGGAACACAGTGGAAGATGAACCGCGCGAAATACAGCTCTGGATCTCCAACAACATGGGCATGAGCTACATTAGTATGGCCGTTCATGGCCAGTCACTCTTCAGGTAGGTGGTGGTGCTTGGTAGAAAGGCAAAACCCCCGACAAAACAACAGCAGACTCCCGAACAATGTAATTTTTATGTAATCTTATACCAACCGACCTGTAGTATTACGACTTCCAGAAAAAGACAAAACAAAACCAAACTCTCGAAGGAACTCACGACAAACGAATATTATCTCACCGGTTGAAACAGGTTGAACTATCCTTTCAAAATGCGAAAGTGGCACCACGCTTGTGCGTCGTGGAATGGTAAGACCGGCGAATGGCAACTGTGGATCAAATCGGAACGCGTCGGACGCGGCTTCCACAATCGGGTAAGTCGCACCAGCAGCCTTGAGACACTTTCGGCGAGCGTTGTTGTATGTCTGCGCCTGCGTACACAGTCGTCTCGAACGGGAGTTCTGGCCCAAATGCGGACGCAGCGCGATAAACAATCTCTGTTTCTTTTCTCCTTCTCAAATGCGCAACGATGACGATGGCCAATTGACGCATGGTAATCGACGTTGCCTTCCGCAGCTGGTAAATTACGAAATCAAACCCTACGGTACGCTGTTCTCCGGCGGCCCATCCATTACCGGACTCACCGATGTCGGGCTGCATTTCGAGCTGACGGCGGTCCAGATGTACAAGGTGGCGCTGAGCGCGGGCAAGGCACACCGCGACCACAAACACCACCATGTGCACCATTTCGATCATAACGGTGGTGAGGTTACGTCCACCACCCCACGTACCCAGGTGGCGGTAAGTTGTTTGCTTCCATTGCTTGTGTTTTTTTGCCTTTACGCACACTCGTTGTCTACTGCCACCCTTGGACAGTACACTGCGTCATCCACTTTCGGACACTAATTAACGATCTTCTTGCAATCGTTCTTTTCGCACTGCTTGTTAGCCTTCACCCCAACCGGCCAATCCGCTGCTAGCGAACGGACAGATTCCAACGCGCGTCAAGATCAATTTGGCGACGAATGGTCCCCAACAGAACAGTGGCTCGCTAGGTATTCCTACCAAGGGTTTACCATCGCAGCTCGTTGGTGGTTTCAGTCCGTCCCTCGGCAATGGCCCCACCGTCACGACCAACTTTGTCAACGGTCAGTTCAGTACCGGTGTTCGGTTCCTCCAGGAACAGCTAGTATCAAACAACGCGATCGGTCAATTCCCACGATCGAGCGGATCGGTCAGTTCTTCCGGTGCGTTCACATTCCCCGATAGCAGCAGCGAGCTGGCGGGCCCATCAGCAACCGGTGGCGCGTACTCCATCGTTCAACTACCCACCGACACTAGCCCAAGGAAGCTATTCAAACGTCAAACGGCAGCGAAGACAGCGGCCAAGTCTGACCAAACCGCTAGCGCGACGGAAACCAAAACCAAACGCGATTTAATCCAGCTGCAGGACGGCTCCTTGCTACAGAGCTCCGAGTACATATTCGACGGTTTGGCCGAGTTCGGTTTGCCCGACTTCAAGAACAAGGTGGGCCGCGAAACGGACATTGAGGATGAAATTCGAGAGCACGACAAGGAACCGGCCGAGGAGGAGGTGCGTGCTGTCATGAACATCTGCTCCAAGTGTGCACCGGAACCGTTCGCCAAGGCGCTGGTATTCGCCTGGAAGGACGCAGTGACGGAGTTGGGCGGTGCACTGTCGGCTAAGGCGTCAACACACTGTGGCCATTTCTAGGAAATCGCGGCACATAGTGGTTCCCAAGCCTACCGTGGGAGCACCGGGCCGGGATGAAACGCTCGCAGCACGTAACGTAAACAGTATGGATATTTAAATACCTCAGAACCGTACATTATTAGTGTATCTTATGAAGCCATAGCCCAAGTGTGAGAGGAGTACAAGTGATGTATGCATAAAGAAGTAATAAATGTATTATACCATCGATAAGTCGCTGCGCTTACCTTGCTTTTGTGAATGTGCTGATGTTGATACTCCGAGTCGAATTCCGGTTCACTGAAATAGCTCTGAAAGTGGGAAAATTTGCAAACACCAATATTAGTCTAGAATTCTATGTAATCTGTTTGAGTTGGTCTACAAGGCACTAATTTTGAAATAAGTACAAAATAAGTACAGGGTTCTCTTTAACCCTCAATTAATCCAAAATAGATTTGAGAAGTACAAGATTTCTTTAATTAACTCTATTCCAACTCTAGTCAAAGTTTTGGAAATCTTTGTCAAGAAACTAGTGATGGCATCAAGGAATATTATACGATATCCTCAGAGTTCTGATTGTTCACAACTCTGAATTAAGGAATACCTCTATATCATCAATTGGAGAGGTCTTCAAAAAGGTAAATCAAAATTTAAATCCCGGTATCTTCAAGTGTTAACATCATCCAGAGTATATCTGCTGGAGAGTCGTCCAGAATTAAACCAAAAAACCAAAACATTATAAATACCTGCTCCTGATCCCATTGATTTGGAATTGCTGCCGGTTGCAGAGGCTGTGGAATGTTTTGTCCACCGGGCAGGACCTGAGGTGCGCTCACTTCGTTTGACTCGAACAGCCGCAACACGGAACGATCACGAATTTCTCGCAGGTGCGATCTACGGATATAGAGAAAGGAACCTTCAGATGCTGTCCAATCTGTAAGATTAACCGAACACCCTTACCTAACGTCCTCCAGCTCGTAGAACATGTCCTTGCTCGAATCATGAATGTATATCTTCACGTTCGGCCCTTCGAGGTACTGCATGGTGAGCTGCCGCGGAAAGGATCGCACGAACAGGGCCCGCACCGTATCGATGGACGTGATTTCGTTCGGCAACAGGGCACGTTTCGTTTCCGAACGATATTGCAAAAACACCAACCCTAATGGGCGTTCCAGCGTTTTCGAGGGCGTTCGTACGACGGGCAGCGATGACCGTTGTTTGCCACCCCGCCGAAAGCCGGTGCTGGCCGTTTCCGCCTCGGACATAATGCCCGGATCATCGTCGAACAGTGGACCCTGATTCGTCGGTGTGTACACGCGCATCTGCGGGGTCTGTAAGGGAGAGATACGTCAGAAAGTGCAAGTTAACCTTGAGGACCCTTTTATTTGCGAAAGGTCACCCTACTACTCACCTCAAAATCGAGCGATCGTTGTATGTTTGGAGGTTGCGTTTGGGCCTGATACTGTAGCATATCACCCCCGAGGGTGTGCCGCCGGGGATCCTCCCTGCTTCGGGCCGATCGTCGCCGGTCATCGATCGCTGCGCCGGTGAATGGTACCACGGAAAGGTAAGAGAATGTGTTAGCATCAGAATATACACTGTGTTTGCGAAAAATCTCATTTTGGCTATCGATTTACCTTGATCGGTCGGCTGATTCCTGTTGCTTTTATCATTTTGCCAGTCATCCTCTGTGAATCGATTCCGTTGTAAGGAAATAAGAAGAAAAAATAAAACAAGGAACGGATGCTTTAGAGTGGTACGAAAGTTCTCAACTGGATCCACGCACCCCGTGCCGTGTCGTGCTCACGACCAGCAAGCACTAAACACAAGGCCAGGATGTATGATTTGCCGCGTTATGAAAACGCAACCCGTGGGTGTGCTGATGAAGATTGATCGAAGAAGTGCAATTAACGATTGGAACAACGGCGAACGGTTGTGTCCAGGCGCCGGTATTGGATTATAGAGCAATCAAATCAAGGGCCTATTATTTCAGTGCGGCCATTTTTCTACAGCTGGCAAACAAACAGGTTTGTAAAATCGCAACTAGGCAACTGGATCTGGTTGTAGCTTACTTTCAACTTCCTGTCCTTAAACAGATATCGTTTTCCATTTATTTACAATACTTGTTTACTCTACTGCCAAAACATCAACTTAATACGATTTAGTAGCGCTTGCACGTACGTCACATGATGATGAAACCAGATGAGCAAACTAATTCGATTATGCAGCCAAACGAAAATGACGACAGCTATCAGAGATCTCACAATTCCGGTGCATAAATATGGCATGATTAAAACTTAATCGACACATCAAAAATTTAAACAAGCTGTCCTCTAGTGCAAGCTAACCCTACGGAAGGACTCCCTCGTCTACACCACCCGGTGAACCAGATACGACGAGCGAAGCTCGGTAAGTAAGTCGAACGGAAGCTGTTGTTCGGCTAATACCAAGCTAATCAATGATAATCACTCCTTGTCTGTGTGAGACATCGTTAATAGTGTGCTTTTTTGTTGACTAAAGCTTTGTTTTGCTAGCGAATGAAACATCTCAGTTGGACGTATACTCAAAAACTCCTTATATCTCGAAGCTTTCATGTCCTTCTTCTTCAGGACTCCAAAAAACATTGACCTATTTAAAAGTATTAAAGTCGATCGAATCACATATCGATTACGGTTAACGAAGAGGTAGAACTTAAGTAATTCCGGTCGGAACAAAAACAGGGAAATAACACCCAGGAAGGTGTGAGAAAAATTAGCTAAACAAACCACCGGAATTAATCCACCCTTTGCGGCACAATGGGTCAGCAGCAGCCTGTTTGTTGCCCCCTGGCATAGCGACATCAATCAATTTGCGGTCTAAAGTTGTCCAAAAAGGTGCGGCTCACGCCCGCGGCCCGGTACATATAATTGCTGCACTGGTGTGCGTCCGTATATGTGAGCGCGTGTGTGTCCGACAAACTTAGAAGGGCCCGAAATGGGGCATACTTACAGTGATGCCGCCTGCCGGGAACGTAAAGATTATGTGGCTCATCTCGCTTTATAGCAAGCGCGGGCGAAAAAGAAACCGGAAAGAAGACGCGTTTCGTTCGTCCGAGTTTGGTTGCTATAAATTATGCATCGCTTCCCAACTTGCCCCGGTGCCCTGACATCGTGTGTAATAATGTATGGCTTGCGTAGGAGGGGCGGGGGAGGCGGTGTGAGGGTGGTGAGGATTTGCACGGCTGTGAGTGTCGTGTCGTGTATGTGTGGCGGAGAGCACAAAAACCCCACCCTACGGAGTTTTGGCACCAGGAGCTGTTAGACCACGACCGGACGCAAACCGAAAAACGGACAAACGGATTTTTCCCTTCTGTTCCTGGTGAACTTCACACCTGTCTTGAAGTTCACGAACAGTCGGTGGTTTTAGTACACCTTTAAGTATATCTTCGCACTTTAACAATAAAGGATTATCCACCACCGTGTTCCCTTTCTCGATGCGCCGTCTAAAAACAACCGGATGGGTAACGAAAGAATGTATGGGAAAGAAAAAAAGAACCACAACGTACCACTGTCCCTTCCTTTTCGCTTCTTCTTCGATGTGCTCGACGAGGACGACGTTGATGACGAGCTTTTATCTTTGCTCTTCCACCGAATCAGCATTTTCCCAGCGAAGGATGTTGATTTATTTTGGCCGTGCAATATTTGCTCTACGATTCTTTGTTGTTGTTTTTCCCTTCTTGCCCGTTTCCGTTCGGCCTGCGCTGCCCTACCGATGCTTCCACCCGTGGTGCTTCCCGTTTGCTCAGGTGGGAACAAATACTGGTGACCGCACCGCACCGCACCGTATCACTGCGTTTTTTAGTCAATTACGGAAGGATTAGGGAATGTGCGTGCACACGCTCGCGTCTGTGTGCGTTTCGTCAATAGCACCACCGATTACTACGATTACGCTTTCACGAGAACAACCCGCAAACAGTACAACTTTTGACAGCTTAGGCTGCGAAAGATGCCGTTTCTTCCGTTTTGCACTTGTGCACACAACCGACCAGCGTCACCATCCGCTAACAAAACACCGTGACGCACCTACACCAAAACAGTCCGCGCACGCACACACACACATCCATAGCTGCGGACCAGTGCACAGTCAGTGCGTCAGTCGTCCTTAGTGAACCACCAGCAGTGGCAGGAACATCCACTCGCTTGCGTTACGATTTTACCACACAACCACCACAACCTGAGATGTTGCGAATGGGAATGTTTCCCCCAATTGCAATCTCGACACACGGGCTGATTTGACGATAATAACACGTGTGGAAAGAACGCACACACACACGCGGAACCCTCTTCCTTTTCGATGTGGGTCGATTGTCGTGTGTCTGCCTGTATGTTTCCCTGTTTGAGCACAATTTTTGCACTATTTCTTGCCGATGCCTGCCCACCCCGGTGCCAAGGTGTACCTGTGTACTTGCGTACATGCACAGTTCATCGACAGGATGTCCTCTACACCTATATGTACGACCCAGCTATATTGACCGGTTGCTCCGTCGTTCAGGGGGTGTAGCGCAGCGCTCGCGAAAGTTTCGGGTTGGCCGGATTGGACCGCACTGGCACAATGGGCAGCGACTTGCACAACTTGGCTCGGTTGTGCAGCTTCACACATGTGACGGTACACATTGCCTCTATGTCGTCAAATCTCACCGCACGGCCACCATTTGAGGGGTGAGGTGAGTGGTTGTGGTGGATCGGATACACTTTGCGGTTTCCGTTTTGGATCTGGCTTTCTCGGTGTTCTCCTGCTCGACAGCACCAGCAAACAAACTCATGCACACACACACACACACACACACACCCGCCACAAAGGGGGGCAGATTTTTCTGTTTCGGACAATCTTTCGGTTCTCTTATCCCTTATTACGTGTAAGTGGGCTAACTTTCGTGGGTTATCTGTCGTACTTTTTTTTCTGGGATTACTTCCTATCCGCCCAAAGTTTCCCCCGTTACAGAATTGTATTACTTCAATAACTGACACTTTCTTTTTGGCGTTATTCACAGATTTTGCACGCTAGTTGGGGTTTGCCGTCCCTTAGAAATACGCAACCAACGACAGCCACGGCACCACACAGCAAGGAACGACCGTACGAGTGAAAAGTTCCCACCCTAGTTTCGAAGCCCTAGGTTGTGCGTGGTACACTCCCTGTCACCACAGCGCCCAAAAACTCGGGGAACTCGGGTTTCTCTTCACCGGAGACGACGGCACGGTACATATGTAGGAGATTCGGGGTGCGCAAGCGCCAGAGTTGCCGGAGCGGAGTGTGTATTTGCTCCTGCATCGTCACAGCGCCAGGATACCGTGCACGCACGGCATACACACACACGCACACACGGCCAAGAGAGCCATATTTGTGGGAGCAAAACCCATTTTGCAAACGGCCGTAAAAAATGCTCATCACTTAAACAGCACTAATAACTGTGATCGACGTTGTGATGGGGCCCACGTACTGGCCGCTTTTAAACAACCGAGAATGTCTTGAGATACAACCATACAGAGAAGTGCATTTAATTGGTTCATTAGCAATCGTTCAAATTTGTTTTTAATTATGTTTTGAAATCAACTTACTTTTAACATTAAATTACTTTCTTCTACTGTTATTATGAAGGAAAACACAAATGAACAAAACGTGATTTTTATATTAGCATATTGCACAAAAACAAAAGAGAAACACACGCATTAAAGTTTGGTGAACACAATAATTTAGTCAGCTTTACATTAGTTACATATGTAAACGATTCATGGCTTAGTGCAATATTTTGTATTAAAAAAAAAACCACATGATATCTACACTTGAACGGTATACTAACGACCAGAGCGAACTTCAAAAAGAAACAAGCGATTTCAAGCAATTCTCATATTAATGGAGTGTTGTCACAATAGTTTATTTTCAAATATACAAAAATAGATGGTGTATAAATGTTTCCTTCCATATGCATGTGTATATATATATCAAGTTTTACGAATGTATTATATAGGAGGTAAAATGCGCGCAATATATGTTTAAAAATGGTTTAGCAAATGCTAATATGCTCTCCGTTTTATAGATTCTAATAGGATTCAAAATGTTGCTGTTGTTTTGTTTTGTTTTTTTTTGTTTCTTGCTAGCACTATTTTTGCAAACTATTTACGTTGTTATCGTTAGCGTGTTTGTTTTTTATGTTTTGTTTAGAATACTGTAATTGCTTATTGCTCTGCTATCACACACACAGGATCTTCTTACGAAAAAGTATCTCGGGCACGTTGTTTACTTTAGCGCCCCACCACCACCTCTTCATCAGAGTACGCACCACACCGTGTGGCACACCATTGTGAAATCTCTCAGCATTGTGTGGTTCTGTACTGGATACCTGCAAAATGGACGATGCATAAAATCAGCCGCCAATAAAGGGGGGGGGGAGATATGGACGATGGAAGTGGTTATGGAGATGGAGGGAAAAACAAAACAAAATAGAAAAAGGTAACACGCACAATCAATTATGGTAGATCGAGTTGCTGGTCACAACACGTTTAAGGTAAAAGGAAAAAAGACATTTAAAGCACGAAAACAGAATGGTAAATTTGGAAGTGGAAAAAAGGACGATAAAAAAAACAACAGACCAAAAAGAACTGTCGAACCGAATCAAATTGTGAGTGTAATCCAGTTCACACACCTCACCACGGAACCACGGATTGAAATGAAACTGTACTAAAAAGCAACTAAAAACAGAAGAGCTTACGCTTACGATACTCGATATTAATAAATAAATAAATTAATGTCCTACTGTAAAACAAAAGCAAACGAGAGGAAAATGTGGTGTGCTTTAGCTTCTACGCGTGTGTGTGTGAGGTAGGTTATGAACAAAACAATAAACGCGAAGATGGATGGAGACGATGGAGCGGTGAAGTGTACTAAAATGTGACCGTGTGCTGGCCCAACACCGAATATGCACACACACACACGCACCAGGCGGTCACGGATACACAAGCTTACTTCTGCTGCTAGCAAAGCTCCAGGCATTATGGTAAAGCATATTCAAAGTGAACCAATTCCGTATGTTAGTAGCCCTGCAAATGAAGAAAGAAGTACCATTACCAACACTGAGGACACACGCGCACACATACCAAACTACAGTGGGGTGTTGTGCTAAAACATGAATTCCACCTTGCTTGCTTACTTCCCGCATGTTACACCCATTAACGCTACGTGTACTATCGGAACAAGTATTTGCCAAGGCGTTTGCTTACCATCGGGAGCACCACGAATGTTCACGTAATCCGCCTCGGCGTGTTTTTGTTGTTGCCCGTCGCCATTGCTTGAAAATGTCACCCGCCGCAGGGTGGACGTTTGTAGCGATCGTGCACTAGTACGATCATCCGCACCCACATTCATCTGTACCATCTTCTTGTTGACGAACGCGTAAATATTCTCAATATTACGCTCGTGCTGGTTTGGAGGAACTGTCGTAATTCTACCGCGGCTTGCTGGATTTGGAACCGGCACGGGAACGGGTACCGCTCGCGTATAATTCGGTGCACCGATCGGTCGGGGAGTGTTTAAACTTTGCACTCGCTGGACACGCTGCCGTTCGACGGGAAACGATCCACTGGGGACAATTTTCGACCCATACACGCCATTGCTCTGGTACGTAGGTTCCGTCTGGTTCGAGTGTACGCTCGTTTTGCTGCTGTTTCGTACCGATCGTCGACAGAAATCGTAGATCCGGTGGAGAATTTGTTCGCGATCCAGCACATCCGACGCACGGCGCACCGGTGTTGATTGGGTGGACAGTGGAGAGGATACGTACAGCGGACGCAGACGTCCGTACGTTCCCCCGTTCAGGCCCGTTACACCTTCCTGCATGCTGCTGTACGATCGACGATCGTGCGGCTGCCAGCGATTCAGCTGCGAGTTGCTGAGGTAACCGATTTTGCCATAAACCATTTCGCCGCGTCGCAAATTATCGGGCGTCTGTTCGTAGATGTGATATCCGTTGTCGAGTGTCGAACGGAAACCTGAATCCGTTTCATCCGGTACCATCATGGGTGGTTCGCGTAGCGGTTCCGAATAGAGCGGTGCAACCGTATGCGTAGATCCGCCGTAAAAGCGTGCATCCGGTCGGTGACGGAGCGAATTATAAGCGAGCTGCATCTGATGGTTCTGTCCAACGATAGGATCTTTGTGGAGTCCCGTCCCATCGCCAACAGTCTGTTGCGACCGATACTGATTCGGAATCGGTTGACTTTCACGCACTATTCGTCCATTATCGTTGGATGATGTATGTGTGGCTAGGTTCACTTGTACGCCCGCATTTTTCACGGGACGCTTCAATGAATCAACCGAAGATACGGATCTATTGGTGAAGCTGGTGCGTAGTTTCGGTCGCTCGAAATCATTCACCGAAGCGGGACGTCTTACAGGGGCACCATTCACCTCTCCCTGCCCGTCTACCAACTGTCTAAAACTAACCTTTGGTTTAACATCCACCGTAGCGGATCGTTTGTTGAGCGAGCTGTTAAAGCTACCGAATCGTACCGGTAGCTGTGGTCGTGCTAGGCGCGATTGTGTGCTAACAAGAACCGGTGTGGAAGATCTTGCAAACACCGACGAGTAAGCGGGATCGTTTGGTGTTTTGGGTGAGAATAGACTGTTCTGGAAGAGGCGCGTTAGCATCGAAGGTTTGAGCTGTTGGCGTGCCGTTGCGGGTGTGCTGCTGACTGAGATTCCCGACAGCCGATGGGCTTTGCTGGGGGATTCCGTTTCGTGTTTGATGCGCTCTCGCGCGGGTGCCTCGATTGCTTTCGGTTTGGCCGGTACCAGCGAAAGCCCCTTGCTTTGCAGGTACTTCCGAAAGTCGGCACTTTTCACTGTGTTGGAGAACGATTTCTTTACATCCTCGGCAAATGTTGTCTTCCGTCCGTCGGGCTGATCCTTGCTTGGCGAACCATTCGGTTCGCTGCCTTTAGCAACGGGACGATTTTCACTTTGCACCGACTGTGTCACCGTCACCGTCGGAGACGATTGCTCGTTATCGTCTTCCGTGCGTTCCGCGATCGTATCGATATCATCCTGCGAGCCAAATTCTACCTTCCGAAACCGGCTATCAAACTTGAGCGCATTCTGGACGACCTCGTTCGAATCGTACAGCGATTCTTCGGCGTCGGCCGAACCGGTGCGCACCTTTACCTCCGCATAATCGCGCCTCGCTCGCGGTATCGGTTTACGGTTTACCGCGCGTTCCATTTGCGGTGAGCCGGGTTGCCTTCGGCTGTTGTTGTTATTTCGATCGCTCTGGCGGTGAATGGTCCGCGGGGCCGGTATCGGAGGTCGTACGACCGCGGGCAATGGAGCACTTTCCACCACTACCACATCGCGCACCGCACGACCTTTCGCTTTGAGTGCGTTCATTTGCTGGATTACACTTTTATCATAATTGAGCTGCTTATCGGGATTTTTTATATAGGTCTTCACATACTTCGATTGTCGCAGTATCTCTTCCTTCGTTATAAAAACGTTATCGTCCAGATCGGTGTCCGAATCGTCCGCATCGTTGTCACCGCCATCGGTGGTGGTATCGATAAGGAACGGGCACGCACCATCAGTGGGAAAGTGTTTATCGGGCAGCACACGGGGGTCCACGTACTGTTCCGCACTGTACCGTTCATCGAGTTTGAACGGGTTCTTTTTGTCCAATATTTCCTCACCTTCGAAAAACTTGCGCAGCTTGTTGTCGTCTGAAGTGCCGGGTGTTGTTGTTGTTGTCGTTGTCGTCGTCGTCGTAAATTGAACGCATTTTCGTTGCTTGACTTTTTCCGCTTCATGGTCATCCGATCGTACTGGTGCTGCTACACTACTGTCGTTCGATTCCGTTCGTTCTGTTTCGGGTTTCACTTTCACGCCTTCCGAAACGGTTTCCCCCTTTACGAATGGGTGTTCATCAACTTCTTGGAAGCCAGCGTGCGATGATGCGGCCTCAATTTTTGCGCAGTTCAATGGCGGGGGCACAGCTGTACGTGAAGTGGCGTCATCGTCAGACATTTTCCTACTCGCAGTATGTGGACAAATTCTGCGGATTGGCACCAGCACACCAGAATCGGTTAGGTAATTATTACGCATATAGGAAATCAATAAATCACGACCCGCCACGGCTGGTGAGAGGCTTCCAGGCTTACCTGTACTTTGCGTAATGTGTGTCCAGCGTAGCGTCTGCAGTTAAGCTTAATCGCAAATGGCTCGTACATTATACACTACGAGGGGATTGCTATTTTTTTAGACACACAACTTAGCATAACGCACCTTATCAGCAGGAGCTGCACCGACGGAGCAAACAAGTTTGCTAAAAGTCACACGAAAAATAAATAAACCATTTCCGATAACCGACTGCCTCCCACTTTGCTGCTATCTCTATCTGGCACCATTTAACATACACACGTTTAACACTCGCTCCTCTCACACGCGTCGCTTGCTTTTCATCGTTGCACAAGAACATTACACGCACACATTGCTACGGAAACACAACTGACAGGGCTGTCCAACACACAGGGGGACGGGAATTAATTTGACTGCACGTATTGTAAACACGAGTATGAAATGAGCTAAAGGGTTATATATTGGCATATGGCTAATATAAATTGAAATAAATTAACGTGAAACTACACCGATCGATGTGGGTAAACGATTTGTTTGACATTTTACAAAGTAAGCAATATTTTCGATGCACACCGCAGTGTGTTTGACGCCCCTGACTGGAAGCATCGTTTAGAAAGGGGAAAGAGCAGTTCGAGGGGAGAAAAACGTCAGAAATAAACCAAGGTTGTACACATCCACGGTATGACACAATTGCATTGCAGTTATGAACAAAAATGAGGTAATTGCAATTAGTGGCCCACTGCACGGACCGCGCGGCCACTTGAGTGCACTGGTGGGGATCGTTGCTATTAATTGATGTTGCACTGTTTACGTCATTTTTGTCGGCTACGTGTATGGCACCATACGGTGCAGCCAATTAGAAGAGCAGTTCGAAACACCTTACCCGAGAAAGGGGTGATGGTTGGGAGGTTTCTTTCGCATGCATTGCCACTAAAACAGAAACGCCGTACGCATCGTCATCTCCTACATATGCTTGGCTTTACTGCAGTTGATAATAGTAGTAGATTGGCTAAAAGGTTTAATAAGATTAACTTACAACATCGAACCCCACTTCCACTGCTTTCTATCCACTCCTACTAGTATAATGGTACTGCGTTATGTTTGTTCTATTTGAGATATATAAGTCCTCACTAGATATGGGAGCTAAGTTGCCATGAGAGCTTGTACGTGTCAATCGTGTCGACAAAACGGCTACGACACTCAGCACCTAGAAGTGTGGCATACAGGCTCATGCTCAGTCATGTGTTCGAGGGGTATATATATATGTAGTTAGAGAAGTCAGTAGAAAGTGAAATCACTATTAATTGATCATATTGTCTTGACTTAATACTTGATGTGGTACCATCTGTTTCTACCTTCTTTTGTTGTAAATAAAGTAATAGTGTTGATCTAAGATTTTAAAATACCCTAAAACGTTCCATTCCATTTGTTCGCACCCTGTCCCAATATATTACCTGTTCCCAAAGTATTTTATGATTATTAATTGCACCCTTCTGGTTTGGTTGCAGAGTTTCAAACTCAAACTAGTACATACAGTCTTGAACGGGGAAGAGCAACTAAACGTACGACCTGCATTTCTAAACCAAAGTATCGTGGAATGTACGCTTCCTGGCTAACAACTATTAACTTGGCATGCTACTTAACGCTTGGTGGATGTATGACTAGAACCAGTTAAACATTTGCTCCTTCATGTAACCGCTCATGCTCATGTGGCTAATCCTGATGGTTCTTAAAATGCTAATAGTAATGGAAGAGTTTGAAATACGGGCTCGTACAGCTGTGCTACGCGTCAATCAAACGGGTTATCCTCCTTGCAAAGTCTTGTCGTTTTGTTATTCGCCATTCGAGTAAAATATCCTTTGCTATAAAACAACGGCCAATATGAGCTACGCGAAGATAACTGTACTGCATGCATGCGCTACTAGAAAGATCGTGTGGAAGAATGTTTGTGGTTTCAATGGTCCACTGGAACTATGTATGGCTGGTATTCCGATCGGAATACAGCACCGCTAACCGCAAACACAACATTGCTAAACATGGCTACGAATTGGATAAATTGTGTGTGTTTGCAAAACAAGACGCTATACTCCCTTTGCTAACAACATATGCACTATGGCAATAAACGTTATTCTTATGCACGCGTATGCACCGTGTGACTGGTTATCAAAACTTGGTAAATCTAATCGATAAAACCGTCCAGCCGTGTGAGCTGCCGACGTATGCAAGTGTATGCGTGTTTTCCAAAATCCAGCTCGCTCGTCTATCGTTGTATGATCGTGTTCAAAACCCTTTGTGTATCGTGTCGATCTTACCGTTTAGATCGGTATATCACTGTGTGGTCCCGATGACAGCGCCATCTTTGAGAGTGTCGATAGTGAACGCTGCGAAAAGCTCGAACAATCCGACGACGTTTCATTGAACAATTTGCGAAAGCTGAAAGGAAAGCAAAACAAGCATTCAGTCACGTCCGGAATGTTTGCATTGTTGGCAAATACGTACAACTTTCTGATGCCACTTTCGCTGCTCTTTTTCCATGGTGCATCGTCCGGTTCGTACGGCAACGGGCCTTGCACCGGCAGTTCGCTGAAATCTACCGATGGCACCTCATTGCTGTTGGGTTCGTTCGAAAACACGTGCGATTTGTTAGCATTGTCCGGTCCGGTTCCAATCGCTTGGCACGTCATCAGTTCCTGCTCGAGATCGCTAACGCGAGCTTTCAGCTCATTGCGACTGGTGAGCATCTCCTTCAGCTCGACGGTAGAGAAACGTGGACGTTCGTCTTCGTTCACCCGGTTCGCCAGATCTTCGTTTTCCTTTTCGGCCAAACCAAGCTGCATCCGGAGTGACTTAATCTCGTGATGCTGGTCCTGTATTTGGGCCAGAAAATCGGCCCGCTCCTCGCAGAGCGTGATGATTTGGTTGTGCGAAAGTTTTTGCCGCCTGCGGCTTTCACTGACCACCTTCTTCAACCGATCGTTCTGGCTCGACAAGCTTTCTATTTCGGCCATCTTCTCGCACAGTTCCATCTCTTTGCGCTTCAGCTTTTCCTCCAGCTGCGACAGTTGGATTTTGTACTCGGATTTTTTAACCACACCCGCCTCCGGTGCCGACATGCTAGACCCATTGGGAAAGTCATCGTTCGTGCTACCGTTGCGTGAACGGTCGTCTAATGGATTGGTGGACTCGCTTGCCGACTGTGCAATTCCACGCTGGAGCTTTCGATTCTCTTCCTGCAGCTTATCAATCACGTTGAACAGCTCTTTCGCTTCGGTGCGCCACTGATCTTCAATAGCTTCAAGCTCCTGCGTGGGGAGTGGGGAACGAATGGACAAAGGGCGAACGTTAGTTAAACACCTCCGCAAACGCCCGCATTAGCTTACCTTTTCGTAACGAGACCGAGATGCAGCCTTCTGTTCCTTTTCCGCCTCCAGCTGGGCGATCTTTTCCTGCAGCTCCTGCAGGGTGGCATTTTCGTTTTCATTCTGGCAGGTCAACGTTTCCATCAACTCCAACGCATTGACCACTTTCGTAATCAAGCCAGACACTGCGTTCACCCCATTGGCATCGATTATTGTTTCGAACTCTTTCCCGATTTCCAGTGCCAAATCGTACACATCCACCACAGTTAACTTTTCCGCCGCATTCATTTTGCTGCCTGTCTGAAAGGTTTCTGATAATAACAGCACGATTCTTTGCAAACAATGCGACCAACTCGTATCAATATGCGATAATGCACAAGCTTTTTTTTTTTGTTACTGTTGTTGAAATTTATTTTTTCCAGAGTGACACCAAACGACAAAAGCAGCAGCCAAATGTCAAATCGATGCAATGTGCACAGTGGGCGAGAGTGTGCGAATGCCGTGGTTAAATTTATTTTTCAGCGCTCAAGTGGCCGTACACGTGCGTTATTTGAATTGCGATACGTTATTGCGAACTGTATATGCTTCATTTATTCATTTATTAGCGATTGTATCTGCCTTAAGTATGTTTATTTGGCTCAATTCTATCGATCGTTCTATATTTTAGTCCCACTTCTCGTTATTACTATTTCCAATTAAATGCTTTTACCAATGTAGTTGTTTTTTTATATTAATACTGCTTTGTACATGATAAACAATAGATAAGCAATTGCATTTATGTATTACTATCCCCCTTAACAAGTCGTTTATTCGAAATTGAAAAGAAAAACGCTCAGGAAAAATGTGATTCGGATCCCAGCCAATAGATGGCGCTACGTAATTCAACCAACTCCATCACATAGCGTGTCTTGGCAATGATTGATTCAAATTGAATTCCTTAAATTGGTTTAACCAACTCCTGGAAGAGAGTTATAACACAGTACAGTAGTATGAGCTATTGAGCAAAATATGTAGTATAAATATGTGTTCCCACCGGAGTATACTCCGGAGCGATTATGAGGCCGAAAGAAGACACGAACAGGTGCTTTCCGTTGGTGTTTTAACACTGACTTTATTTAATTCTAACTTCCGCTTTTATACCTTAATTATATTTACTTTTTGTTAGCTTATAGCCCGTTATTATCAAATAGCAGCGTCATCAGCATGTCGATCGTCCATCGATTGCTTCACGTGATCGCCGCTATGTTTATTATTTATTTAGTGCAACGCAGCCAAACTGTTCCGATCGTTCGATCGGGTGGATGGCTACGGTGACCTACTGACCAAGATGAATTTTGCCCACATAGGCTTTTTTATCCGTCAGCGACAATATGTTTTTGAAATGTATTTCAAAATAATAATTAAATAACAGTTGTCATATATGCAGCACTGTATTAAATGCAACAATACGAGAACTACTACCGTTTTTCGTATTAATTGTAAATAGCTTCAATGTTTATCATTTTAACTAAGAGGAAAAAAAACTGTTATAATAAAAGGCAAACTAATTAAATTGAGAGATTTTCTACCAATTACTTAAAAGACCAGGAAAAGCCCATAAGTTTGGTGTCTATTCCAACAAAAGTGATTAAATACAACAACAAAAATGAAGACAAGGAATCTAGCTTCTTCGCTAAGACGTTAAACAGCTATGTGTTTGGTATTCTTATGGTTTAGTTTTATAGTTTCACATTCTTTATATGTCAATCTCGCGTACCATTTTTTTTAAAAAAGGAATAGAGCCTCTCTGGGTTATTTGAAAAAGAGCTCAGTAAATACTTACCATTTCAAAGATCAACTATACTACCTTGAAGAGCAGATTATATCCGAACGGATCGTTTCCATTGTTAATCCACCGAAATTGAACGACTACACGTGTAAGTGGTTTCCAATCATTATTTTATTTATCCACGTCTAAACTTAACCCTCCTATCGAAGGGTATTGGAGTGTGTGACATTCCATTTTACCAAATGGATGCCCATCCTAATGTTTAACCACCCAAACGATGATAACTTTGTTTTTTGTTTATACCGAGGAAGCGGGGCGGAGGGAGGGGGAGCTTTATCCCATGATACCTTTGGACCATCCTTCGCTTACGTTACATAAGGCCGAAAACTTAACCCATTCGGTGGATCACACGCAAACAAAGCCGCACCGACGCCGACGAGATCGTTAGGACTGGCCACACTACCAACACCGACCGTCTGAAACGGCTGCTGCTGCTGCTGATTGACAAAGAGGGCCGTCGCGTGCTGTTTGCCGGTACCGTCACGCTTATCCTTCGGATGATCCAGCATGCAGGACAATTTGCTCACCATTCCACCCGGGTCGGTGGTTCGATTGCACGGACGCCCATCATGGTGGTCGGTGGAAGCTTTATTGGCACTACCGAGCAACAGCGAACCATTTTGCGACCCGCCATTACTGTTGTTGCTGGTGGTAACGTTACTCGACCCGTGCGTACCGTTACTATGGTTACTGACATTGCTGTTACTGCCGCTGCTAGTGCTGCTGTTACTGCTACTATTACTGCTACCGTTCGTGGTGGTGGTGGTGGTGGTATTGCTGGTGCCACTGTTCGTACTATTACTGCTATACTTTTTCGACTCGTTCACCTTCCGGGATCGTTTCCACTTCATGCGCCGATTTTGAAACCAAATTTTAACCTGTACACGTAAAACAATGGTCCGTTTAGAGAAATTAATTTTTCATAACCACTTTATTCCGGACCGTTTTTTGTCTGTGAGATGAGTTGTTTACCTGCGTTTCGGAAAGCAGCAAATTGTTGGCCACCTCGTACCGTTTCGGGCGGGACAAATATTTGCTAACTTTAAACTGCTTTTCCAGCTCGAGCAGCTGCTGGGAGGTGAACGCTGTCCGTGGCCGTCGCGCTTTTCCGTATACTGAATTTTGTCCTACAGCAAATAGACGGAGAAAATGAAAGCAAACATCAGCAAACTCGAAAAACCGTTTATGTTGTGCGGTGTGCATTTAGTTACTGTTTTGTGTTGTTTGTGTTTTTTCTCTTACTCAGCCAAATGTCCTACACTTTGCTAATTTTGTTTGCATACTAAAATGGCCGCCAACGGCCGTTGTGTGGGACGGTATTTCGGCAAATTCGGAACGGTACGGTTTTCAAACGCTAATGCACTGTTAATCTGTAGTGAACGCTAATCACTTTATAATGGTATAGGTGCCAAGTGGAAACAGGGGCCTGAATGGACTGTAGTATTAGGGAAAAGCGACTAAATTTTAATTGGGTCTCAAACAAGAGTGGATTTTTTTCCCTTATTGGGAGTAGCTTTAGGCTCTTTTTTATAAAAGTTTAACAACAACGTTTTATCGTAATTATTGTGTTAGTTGTATGGAGAATGTTATCTTTGTTTTTTTAATAAATTAATCAAATAAATTGTGATTAAAACACACATTAAGCAATTTTGGTTTTTGCAGATTTGTATTTTATACACATTTTCCTACAAAATTACAATCCCATCAAGAGCAATTACAAGTGAACGGAAGCGATGCATTGCGTACGGGTAACGCACGCATTGATGCAGTTTCGAGATTGCGCCATACAACGTTCATTCGGCCACACCCACTTCATTTGTGACGCCAAGAAGACAATGGAAATGAACTATTGAGACTGCGCTTGTGCATGTGCAAGTACATAAAAGGAAATGTTTTATCTTTTTGGCAAAGCGTAGATTGTTATTCGAAGAACACGACGGTAATACACTTGAGTTATTTTGATTACTTTGAATCAACTTGTACTATAAACGTGTGCACAAGAGTTAAGATCATTATTGTACTTTAAAGAATATTTGCTACTTTTCAAACTATTGGAATTATGGTTGAATGAAGACTTTAATATTTTGTACTAGTTGTTAGGCATAAATTAATGCTTAGAAAAGCCAAGTAAAACATGTCTCTGAAATCTTTACAGATGCGTTAATTCGTGATCCAAATTCTAATTAATTCATGTTCTTCAACTTTCCAGCATTTTTGTTTTAATTACATTTTTCAACATCCGACGGCACTGACTTAACAGTAAAGACTTAAACAGTTAAATACAGTTTAAAAAATAAATTATAACAAGAAAAAAGCCACTCTAAGTACGTTATTTTTTAATTGCTTTAAGTTTTTGCACTGACTGTTTGCGCCTTTAGATATGCAAAACGCCAACCACGAAACACTACAGCTTTAGTATTAGTGTTAGTATAAGCTGTAGGGATAATTGCTATTTGCACGAGTGTTTGTTCCGAGGAATTTAGCTTTATGTAATGCATTTAAATAATAGATTAACAGACGCACTTTAAATTAAGAGCTATCCGAACACTGGCAATGCATAAATAAACTATTTTAAATTAAAACAATGGCAGAAATTGAGGAACAATTTGCTCACAATATATTGAATTTGGAACCTCTTTTTCGTCTTTCTGTTTGGCTTTCCAAAAACTGTAGGCTAAGCTACCTAAACACGGATGAATGTCTGTGAATTGAGTCTAGTAGCTACAGTCCTGCGTACAATATTCATTCAAAATTTCTCATCAATTCTGATTCAATGATTATTTATAATATTCGTAAATTATTATAATTCGTCACAATTGACAGTGCAACATAAAGTACAAATAAAAAAACCTCTTTAAATAACATTTGCAAAACAAATTTAATGTGAAATGAAACAACAAACAACACGCATATGCATATTGAGACTGTAAATTAATGTTCATCAAACCATTGCGCGATGCAGCGCGTTATCTAAATATGTGCTTTCCCATTAGCTTTCTATACGGGCGGGCATCTAATTAATTCCTAGCATGAAGTGCTAAACGATACTACGCTCAACTGCTGCCAGCTACTAACTATTACACACCCATATCGAACACTAATCGATTCGCAGACAAACACTTGATCTTGGCTAATGGCTTGGTGTGGGTGTGAGTGAATGCAACGTTGCAGCTGCACCAACTGGCAAAGTTGCACAACGGTTGGAACAGCTTTTCCAACAATTTAGTTCCTTCCACTTGCCTTTCAAATGCTCTCTTCCCGTACCACCAGCACCAATTCTCCAGGAAGGCACATCCTTCCCTTTCCTTGCTATTTCCCCGCTGCCTGGTCTGGGATGTTTCCCGAAGGACCGGTTTTATTTATCAAATTATCAAATTGATTGTAAACACTTAGCCCCCGCTGTTAATTGGCGCAGACAATTTGCGATAAGGTGGCATGAAAGGGAAAGGTTACACCGATGGCGATAGCGATAGTATGGTAGCGAATCGGTCCACAGGGGACCTGGTACACACAAGGGGGCGATGGAAGGAGAGGGAGAGAGAGAAGAAGAGCCCCTGCCTCTTGCTGCTCCTGCGCAAAGGGGGAAACCCATGAATATAATTCAATTAGTACCTAATCAGATGATCAGTAATTTGTCTGTTAGCACATATGCGAGCAATTTTTGAAGCTACGCTCATCGGCAAAAGGCTCCTCTAACCCAAGGGATAAAGGAACTGGGAATGAGGACCGGAAGATGGAGGAAGGGATCGTTAGGGAACGGGAAAAACGGCATAAATCACAAACCAACTGAACGACTACGCGGTGCGTACCGAAACGATTCAGTAAGATCGAACGAACGAGACACTCTCGCGTGAGAGGGAGAAAGCAAGCGAGCGAGTAAGCAGAAATGTGCAGAGAGAAAAAGAGCAGCACGAAAGCGGCGATATCAGCGTGCAGAGTAAATAGAACAGATGTCATTGTACAAAGTTAATTTGTTTAATTTGATTGCTATCGTCTCGCTAATAGGAAGGGCGTTAAACGGCTACGGTGATACCTTTTTCCCCGGGGTTGTCTTCGCTTCCCTTTTTGGTTCGGAGTGGTTTTTGTGTGTGTGTATGTTTGAGCGTTGTGCAATCAAAGAGCGTGTGGTTGTGTGTGTGTGTGTGTGTGTATGTGTGTGTGTGGCTTAAATGAGCACTGGCAAAAACATTCCCCGGCGTTTACCGGGAAAGATTAGTGACCCTAGTTAACTGCAATCAAATTATTGAAACCGAAAGTATTTACTTTGTGCCCTTGCCCAGCGCGCACCGGTGTTGGTGCGGGACCCCCGTGCACCGAGGGATTCGTTTGCGCATTAGGGAACCGATACACGTGACGAAAGTTTGTAGAGTAGTAAAATTAAAATTTATAATCGTTTGCTAATAATTGTTTTTTGAATTATAATGAAAAATAGCTTAAACATTAATGTAAATTTTGAGTTAAGTCATTTAACATTTTTTTATAAAATAAATTACGGTAGAAACAAAATTCCCAAAAAAGTATCGATTTTTGTGCTACAAACTTATCAATCCACCCCACTTGGCTCGTCGCTCTTGGCTGCCGGCGACACAAACGATGATGCTAAATGGACGGCAATAAAAGACCAAGTGGTCGTTTAACTTCCCCTGATTGTTGGGGATTGTCAACGCAGGGATCAGGCACAGCTCATCCCCCGTCACTGAACGGAACAGCCCTTTTTAGAGCATCCGGCTGGAACAGAAGGACAGGTTTTTCGCCACACTTGCTTAGTTTGAGGCCGAATTATCATCCTTTCGGATGCGTTCCTCCTTGTTTTCCCCCTTTTTGCAAAACGTAATGTGCTTCGTCCTGCATCTCGTACCGATTTCGTGCAATTGTCGGGTTTTTCGTAGAGGGATGAATATCCAGGCTCACCCCGGCTGGTACCGATACCGCAAAGATCGCAGCACCTTATGGTTGAAATTTCCTAGCAACCACCGTGTGGATGCGGTCATTAGCGCGAAAGGATGTTTGTTTGGGCTCTGCGTGATAATCTAGTTGGCGATGATTTTCACGCAAACCTGTCAGCCTCTGTTCCACTTGCATCGATTGCCGACGGATGCATAGGGTGTGTTGATTCACCAAAGCGCGCACCAAGGCAAGTAGTGTTTTGTAGTTTCTATTTGTATTTGTTTTCCTTTATTTTTGTGGATATTGTCGACCCGGTGGTGCAACTGGCGCGATTTTGTAGGGTGCGATTAATCGGAATCAATTAGTGTGAATTACGGGTGAGATGTAAAGAGGAAAAAAAAAAATACAGCGAATACGACATGTGTGGCTGGTGTACAGATGTGCATACGTATGAATAAATTTTAGGTGAAATATGCTTATGTTTTCCCTCATTTCGTAACAAATTGATTGCATATCCGCTAAGTAAGTAGAAAAGTTAAATAACCTCTAAACTGGAATGGTTCGGTGGTGTGACCAACGAGGATGTTACAGAAGCTCTTCTACAAATGTTTAACATGTCTCATTTGAGAGCCTCGATGTTCGTTGAACTTTTCAAACAAAAAATTGGAAAATCTGATTTGGCGTGGTCTATGCGTTAGGTCTGGCAATCCGATGAGAGACCCGACTATCATTCTACTTGAAGCCTCCAAGAAGTTTGATCCTCTAAACATTGGCAATATTCATTCTCAAGACAGAACTGATGTGAAAATCTCGCCTAGAGCGTTGCCTCGTATGCAGAGCTGACTCCAGCTAAGAGGTCATAAAAGTCTAGGAAGCTCAGAAATGGCCTAAACCTACTTAAACAAAAGGGATTAGTTAAAAAGTAGAGGTGAGGATCAAGCTTCTTGGAGGCCTCAAGTCGTAGTTGAAAGTTGGGGCTTTTCTCTGCTGTGAGAATTGAGATTCGGATACGTTGTGTAAGGAGGCCCCCTAATATCCACATCTTCAGCGAGTTCCTTCAGTTTAGTAGCTAAGTAGAATGGAGTGTTGAAGCGTGTCCTGTTAGTTTTTTTGCGTTGTTTATGACTCTTTGAAGATCCTCATCCGACGGAGTTCTTTGTAGCATTCGACTCTGTCTATTTGCTAGACACATCCACTGTTGAAACAGCTCTTATTCTTAGAGGAGTCTCTTCTCAAAGCATATATGCCTAATTAATCGTAGTATTTTGGACGGAATAGAAAACTAAGGTCTGGACACCAAGTCAGTGATAGTTAATAGTTAATAGAAGTTCGGAGCAAGTTAATAGAATT
>KI423127.1:36062-51279 GCA_000473375.1 Anopheles culicifacies | reverse complement strand
CAACATCGCTAGGTTAAATAAAATTCCGGTGCTTCTGTAATTATGTTGGTTCTCCCGGAAGAGCAACGTGTTAGCATCCCTCAAAACGTATTCCTAAAAACATTCTTATAGAATTTTAACCCAAGAACGCATCCTTGGGGATTCATGAATCTTTCGCGACTCGACTCATGATTTGAATGACTCTTCACTAAAGGGTCATATGAATGATTCTTTTCTTAAGATTCATGAAGCACAGCATACTAGCAAAACAAAACAAACAATAACACAATATAAAAGGTCATTGAAGTGGAGTAAACTTGAGCGGTTAAAAACAAAGGAAAGAATATATCATCCATATACTGCAAATGGTCGTAATGATCAATGATGGGGTTTTTGTTTTTTTTTTCTCAAACATGAGATTGTCGTTAGAATTTGTGCTGTGATAGAGATAGAAAATTTTATTGTTTTTTTTCGCAACAAAAATGCTGATCTATTATGAGGATTATGGAGGGTTATTATGGTTTCGAGTGGCACTCAACAACTATACGAATAGGATTTGCACAAATCTATGCACATGAGGGATCATCTAGGTATGGCATCTAGATCGTAGGAACAAGCGTCGTAGAAATAGCTTAAATCAAACCAAAACAGGAAGTTGATGTGGACGGGTATGGACGCGCGTTGGATTGAAGGAGTGGCATATGAAATCATTACGGATTGAAGTTTGCGATACATTCCCCACCGCTCGGAACAGCTGGCGTATGGGTCTCGCACATCTTGGCTCCTGCATCTCTGTATATGCGAGGGAGGAGGAGGAGGGGGGATGTTCATTCCATGCCTCAATGCACTGGATTTTGGGATGATTATGCGGAGCTGCTCGATTGGGGGGTGTTGGTGGTGACGTGACATCAAACTAATCACGCGTAGCGCGCATCCGTCACGCAAGGTTTGCGGCAGCGTCGACGTGCAAGACGCTGCCTGGCCTCGCCGTGTCGGGTTGATTGGTTTCTGCACGTGGTTGGGTGGCGACCGTTGTGTTCAAAAGTGCGTTTGCGAGCGTATAAGAAGATCGTATGCAGTGGACGATTGGGCGTATGATGATGATGATACCAGCAGCTGGCCTGCTGGTTGATGTTGGTCCTGTGTGCGGTTTATGGGCGCGGTTTAATTGTTTTCGATGCCGGCGGTGGAATTTTACTAAATCCCGCTGCATCAAACACTGGGAGCAGTTCTCGCACACGCCCAGGAATGCTGCCGTCAATCATGCGTCTAGTGGACGAAGTTTGCAGAAGAAGAAGGGGGAAAAAAAAAGATACATCATGCAAATGTTCTTGAAGCGATTCTCCGTTGCAGAATTATGGAATAGAAGTGACATCCTCTGCATGGTGCTTAAGAAAGCGATTTGATGGTTTTGGACAACCTTTACTTACGTTCCCCGTTTGGTAGCAATTTTGGCCGCGTGTGGTGGAAGCTGGGCCTCGGTGGGGAAAAAAGTAGCCCCATAGAAGTCCAACCCGTTCTGCAGTAGGTGATTGTACTCATCGAGCGAGGCGAGCGTAATACGTATCGGGGGCGGTGGCGACTCTTTCTGCAGCGCCACGTCCTGCTCGTCGATCGGTTTGGTCGTCGGCAGCTTCGGTACCTGCGGCTTCGTTTGGGGCGCACCTGCCGCAGCTGGTGGTGGTCGGAATGGGGGTCGGGTACCGCGCGGTCAGTTGCGTGGGAAGAAATGAACGGAACACAGGTAGATCGACAGACAGACAGACAGATAAAGAGACATATGGACAATACGGGATAGAGAAAATGCAGAAAACGGAAAGAGAGACAGAGAGACCGAATCAGTCGGGCGCGTGCTCGCGTTACACTTACCGGCCGCATGCAGCTGACCGGGATCCGGCTGGATCGCGGGCTTCTGATACTGCACGACCAGCCGGACGACCTCGACCACCGAGTTGAAACGATACAGCGAGTGCCGGATGTCCTCCTCCGGCAGGTCCTCCGGTACGTCGAATACGTACAGCATGAATGTCTTCTGCGGCCGGCACGGGATGGCAATCTTTTTGTAGAACCGTGCCCCGGTCACCTTATGGAAGCCCTTCTTGAACACCGCCTGATAGTCCTCCGGGTTGGAAAACTTGAACAGTATGCCGGTGGCGGTCTTGGTCAGGCTGAAGCAACCCTTGAAGTTCATCTTTTCGCATATGAGCGCCGCCCGGTCCATCGACAGCTCGTGCGAGGGCGTCAGCAGGAAGGCACCCTTGGCGAGAAAGTTCTCACTGTCCGACACTTCCGAGTCGTCGTCGTCGCTAGCGTTCACCGCACGACTCGCGGCACGTTTATCGTTCCACAGCACGTCCGACATTTTCGGACTGCCGACCGATTGCTTTGTGCCGGTCGGCATCAAATTGCTAGAGCTGCGCTGCCGCCTATATTCGGACAGGTTTTTCTCCTGCTCCACATCTGAGGTGTTGCCAATGTAGGACATGCTTTTTTTTTAACGGTTTACTACGACACGAAAATTCAAATTTTAAAACCAACGTACTTTTGTTGTTGTTGTTTTTTTTTACTAAAATACGAAACACTTTACACACGTGGTACTATGGTTCGGAATTCGGGGAATGTGTTCGGCGCACCTAGATCTCGCTGAGATCCAACGTTGCTCGGATGGATGGACCGGGGGTAGTTTGATAGAAGCGTTTGAGAGGGTTAATCCTGCCGGCTGCGCACTGCACTGTGAGACACGACACGATTCTGGATGTTACACCACTGCTGGCGTAATGAGAAGACACGCCGCGTACCGTTTGCTTTTATACCGCACGCGTCAGGTTTAAGGTTATGCCTGGGTAGGTTAACCAATTTCCCTGGACGGCGTACGACGGCGGGAACGCACAATCGTTACGACCATACACCGTAGCATCGGTGAACACAAAGCACCAAAAACTGGAAGACAATTTGAATTGTTTCAAATCAATTTGAGCTCACGCACGCAAATTGCAGACCATGTGCGCGCACACCACCGATCGATCAGATCGCGATCTTTGCCGCTGCTTGGCGGTGAACCAAACCAAGCCCGGTTGCCCGTTGTGCATCATTTATCACATGATACGATAAAACCGTGGTATCCAACAGGTTGGAAGGGGTATGGGATCGACACAATGATTTTACCACACGATCTTGTACCTTGGTTGGTGGTTCGTAGTGGGAAATTCCTTTCAATGCATTTTTTGTTGGCTTCATCTTAACTATTTGTCCTAAGCGTCCAATCTGATGAAAACAATTAAACTCTAAAGTACACTGAGAGTAAAGAGTTGAAAGCATTATTCCATATTTTCGGCAGTGAAAGTATGACTTTAAATCGCACGTTAACTGACAGCTTTTTTGAATGATAACGATAACAATTCTATCATACTTTTCGATTCATATACAAGAGTACACTGTTTTACCGTTGTTAATAGAGATTCCTTTTCAATATCGCATAACTTTCACGCCTCATTGCTCATGAGCTGTCGGATATTGGCGGCGTTTAGCGTGTCTCGTATTTCGTACGATTTTGCGTTTGGGGTTTTGTTGTCCAACGGTTGTTAAGCTGGTTTAGTGTATCTCCTACGTCATATGGACAGGGAGGAGCCGCTTACTACGCTGCCTGCGCTGGGTGCTGTATGTTGGCTATTCATTTTCCATTTGTAGCTCATAAATCTTGAGCATTCTGCTAAACCGTACTCTGTATTGGAGTTTCTTTTTTGTTTGTTTGTTCAACCATGGGTGAGGCTTGAACGTTAACCTCTTGATCATCCCCAAGTGATTTTCCTTTCCTTCGTTCCCTTGTCAAAGTTCCACAGGCAAAGGAGGACCCCGTTTACATTTGCTAGCGTGATGAAATGCTTTATTCAATACGTTTCCTCCTGCATTAGACGTTTCGTTAACTTGAGTTCCGGTAACGCTTTCCGCCGACGAATAAGTTGCTTCCCATGCATAAACTTACGCAACACCTCTGGTACGGTTATGGTGTAGTCCTCGTTCTGAAAGTTTTCCAGCAATGCGATCAACATGCGCGGGATAGCGCATGCGGTACCGTTCACTGTGTGGGCAAACGTTTCCACACCACTCGGGCCATCGCATGCGATGCGTATGCCGAGCCGGCGTGCTTGATAGTCGGTACAGTCGCTGCAGCTAGATATCTCACCGTACATGCCACGTCCTGGCATCCACGCCTCGATGTCATACTTTCGGTAGGCCGGTGCGCCTAGCTCGCACGGTGGCATATCGAGCAGAAGAAAGTGCAGTCCCAGCTTGTCGAACAGGCTAACTTCGATATCGCGAAACTCCTCCAGCATGGTGGCCGATTGATCGCGCCCGCAGACAGCAAACATTTCTACCTTCGTAAACTGATGCACCCGATAAATGCCTTTTTCCTCCTGCAGCGCGGACGTCTCTGCCCGGTAGCATCGGCTCACAGCCATCAGCTTGCATGGCAACTGGTGCACTGGTATCGCGCGCCCAGCAAAGTACCCGGCCAATGCCATCTCAGACGTGCCCGAAAGGCACAGCGATTCAGCTTCCTCGCCATTCAGCTTGTACACCTGATTGCGCTCGCCGTGAACGCTCATGCCACAGCTCTCAATAATGCGCCCCGGCAGCAAATCGGGTACGGTGATCAGCTGAAAGTTTCGCTGACGCAAGCTCTCTACGGCATAGTTGATAAGGGCATGTTCGAGTTCCGCCAGCTCATCGGTCAAATAGTACGAACGATGACCGGTAAAATTGCCCAAATTCTCCATCCGGTATAAATTCATCTTCTTGCAGATATCATTGAACTGAAAGTACTTTCGATCGGTACGCTTATGCTGCTCATTGAATCGCTTGATGATTTTTGGTTCATTCCCATATTCCAGCACTTGCGGATGTGTACGGTTGGGAATTTTGCCCAGTTCCGCCGCTAGCTGAGCTTCCAGTGAGGCTCGTTGGTTTTCCGGCAAAGCTGTCCCCGCAGACAGCTGCTCATGGATGTTGTGCACGAGCTGTATATCGCCAATTCCCTTCCTGTGTTGTATGTTTGCCTCAATGTTGGATCTATTGGCGGGGTTTAACAGGTATTCCGTATCAAAGTTGGGTTGCTGCAGGTTGAACCGTTGCTGGGACATACGCCGGCCAATGAGTCGTAGAATGCTGTGCCTCATTACTGTGAACACGTTGCATTGTGGTGCAAACATTATGCTTTGTAACGATACACATAAAACGATAACAAAAGATTAGCAAAAAGGTGTCGGTTTCTATTTCTCTTATTACGCAAACTTTACCTATCCTATAGTATTGTGTTGTTTTGAATTAATGTATACGCCGGCTCCGTCAGCTTCTATTTGTTGTGATTTTTTTTTGTTTTTGACAGCAGTTGACTTCATGCTTCTTTGGCCCGTGTGTTTTACAATAAAAATGTATCTTGTTTTTAAGTTTACTATTAAGTTTCACTATTTTGTTACCGACTTTCTACATAAAATACACTAAACGAACCAAATTTGAAATGGATAGCTTTATTTCAAGGTTATTGGATCGTCTCACCACAGCTGTTTTTGATTTTCATTTCATTTGTGCTGCACATTTCTATAGGCTGTTCATTTCACTTTCTACGCTTCGTTTAAGGATGGAATACATGATTGGAGTCGATGCTATGTAAATAAAATGCTGGAATAAAATATGTTTCCGGGAAATTTGTAGAATTTTTAAAAAGAAAAAAAGATACACTCGAATCTGTTTACAAAAGCGGATTGTATTCTATGTAGTAGAATGTTTTCTTTGACTTCAACCAACATGCAACCGTAAATGCACGGATGAGCGAGAAGCGCGACTGCGATGGGACGATTATGTGAGAAAGGAACCCTCACCTATAAACCACTGCGTCAAGCAAGATTTTTGTTGTGTGCGTAGCTGTCAGTCGGCCTTGTTTGTAAAAAAATCGGCCTAGAAGCAGTGGAAGCAAAAAGAAAAGAAAAAAAGTTCAACGAGAGTGTGGCTCGGATTCGGCAGTCCGAAAATAAAGACTAGATTCTTGGGGCCAGAACATCGAACGGCCCAAAACGAAGAGCCGGAGTCGGAGGCAAAAAATAAAACAAAACCCAACGCAATTAGTGACACGAACGGGAACGGGAAACGAGACGAATTGGCGCAGCGTTTTCTTCGGTGCACGAATGATTACACCCAGGCCTGTCCGCTCGGAACGCGTACGATCGTACCGAAAAGGCATTGACTTGCTCTAGGTCCGTACCAGGACGGTGATATTTAGTGCGAAAAACAGGCCCTGCTCTAGGATATGGCATCGGTGTCTCGGAAGCTGCCGTCCAAACTATGTGAGTGACACGAAATCTACGTGGGTGGGAGCGATACGGTTTGTGGATGGAACTGAGCCCATCTGTTTGAATTATGTCCTTCACTGTCGCGTCGCGGTGGATTTCATTTCTTTGTCGTGCGGGCGGTACAGAAAAACCGGAAACAACGGAAACTCCCATCAATCAGACCAATCAAACGATTTCTTCCGCTAGCCATTGGAAAGAATATTGAATATAGTGGATTGTAAAGGCGACAAATAAAACGCAACATAAATACGCCAACCAGCTGCCTTTCCGCGCCCCCCACACACTGCCCGTGGCATCAAAGTGGGCATTGTGATTGTGTGTTGTGTGAGACCGTCGTCACTGAAAGGTCGGATGTTGTGTTGATGCAACGGAGCGCAAGGTTATGTGCCTGTACCAAATTAGGCATAATGTTCGATCTGCTGCTTCTGTTTTCACTGATCTTCCGAGCTTAGTTGGTGTAAAACAAAAAATACAAAACAAAATACGACATTCAAGCTCAAGAACGGTGCTATGCTAAAGCGAACGGACATGCATTTTAGAACCCAACTGTACTGTATTTTTCTCCAAAATGTCAAATCAATTCCAGTGGCCACAGCAGTGAATAGGAATGTTTTTGTTTTTGCAACAGTGTCAACGACCTATTCAACCATCTGCCTCTTTTAAAGTCCAATTGCCTGCTACTCTAGATCTGTTTAAAAGCGAAAAGAGGCAGTCTAGTCTAGCAGTCTGTTTGGCATCTAAATTCGACTCCTACCAACTGATTCAAATGATATGTACATCGATCACTAACTCTTACTCTTTCTCGTCTTACAGATGCTATACAAGCTCATAGTAGTAAAGTGACATGCCTAGACATTGGAGAAACAGGGCGCGTTTTGGTTACCGGAGGCCAAGATCGAAACCTAAAGCTATGGACGTTCGGTGACGAGAAGTGTTTTATGGTAAGCTTTGCTGCACTATTAGCACTAGCATGTGGAACGGTAAGGGTATCTACTAACTATGCAAACACGTTTTCATTTACAGACACTTCCGGGCCACAATTCGTCCATCGATTGTGTGAAATTTGCTTACTCGGATGACTTTGTCTACTCTGCAGACGATACCGGTGTAATCAAGCGTTGGAATCTGAATGCATCCGACTCCACCTCGCTGTTTGGGCACATGAAAAGTGTCCGGACGCTTGATTTCTATCCGTACAGCGACACGTATCTCGTGTCCGGTAGCAATGATACGTCGATCCGACTCTGGGATGTACGGGAGAAGGTGTGCATCAAACGGTACCGTGGTCATATGTCGCACGTTAACTCGGTAAAATTTTCTCCGGACGGATCATGGATTGCATCGGCAGGAGCTGAAGGTAAGACGCATTAACATGAATGAAATCAGCTCCCTGAAGTGTAATATGTGTTACCAATGAAATGTTCCTAAGATGTAAACCACCCTAGGAAATGTAAATGTAGATGGTATACCATGTCGAAGCAATGTTCATTGGTGAACGCATTAAACAAATTAAAGATTAAACAAATTGTATTATCTGGCTCTGCAGGTAGTGTTATTATATGGGACATCAGAATGAGCAAACTGTTTATGGAGTTTACCGAACGACAGACACCAGCGACATGCGTAAAGTATCATC
Source organism: Anopheles culicifacies (assembly GCA_000473375.1). NCBI lineage: Eukaryota > Metazoa > Arthropoda > Insecta > Diptera > Culicidae > Anopheles > Anopheles culicifacies. The sequence continues at coordinate 43,317 of KI423127.1, read as the reverse complement.
CCACCGATCTGCTAATGGCTGCCGGTCGTAGCGATGGAACTGTGGATCTGTACGATCTCGAGAAACGCCAGTTGATCACACAAACGCCTGCACAGCACAGTCCCGGTGCGGGCGGCAGCGGTCAACCCGTCCGCTGCATCACGTTCGACGAGAGTGGCAAGTGTTTGTTCGTTGGTACCGGTGCCGGTATCACGGTTGTCGGATGGGAACCGGACCGGGAGTATGATCGGATTGATTCCAATTGGAGCCAGCTGGGCGACATGAAGATTGCTGGTTTGAAGCTGCTGTTTGGCACGTACGAGGAAGCATCGGTTGCAATCCATGCCGTGCCGTTAGTGCATCTGCGTGCCTTCTACAACCCACAAAATCAATCACAATCATTCACCCACAATCAAACGTCTCGCAAAAGCTTCAGCCGCGGCAGCGGCAAGGTGCGACTGTCAATTGGGGCCGGCGGTAGTGGTGCCGGTGCAGGACTTTCGTCCGATGCGGGACAGGAGGGAGAGGCTGGCAGTGGTAATGGCGGAGGTATGTCACCAAATTTAAACATCGAAATGATCGACGAAGAGGACGCGACGTATGGTAGTGCTTTCGATTTCGATCTAGCACCGCCCAAGGGTACGCTGGATGCAATGGGCAACGGTGGTATGGCGGTAGGTGGTTCGAATGCAGCAGGAATACCGTTCCCGGCAGGTCCGGGAGAGACAGTAATGCCGTCGGCTGGGCCGCTTGTAAACAATCACTATCTAGTGCGTGAAGAAATGCAAATGTACAATCTAAACAGCCTCGATTACTATCCACTGCCGAAGGGCATTGTGCCAGAGGTTGAGAAGGAAGACTTTCCAGTCAACAATGCTCAACCACCGGACTACGCACCGAAGAGTGCCGGTCAACAAATGTCTAGCGGCTCCGGTTCCGCCTTTGTCAATGGTAGTGCAAGTGGCCCGTCCGGTGCGGGAAAGAGCAGTGGTACGGGGACGAGCGGGCGGGCTGGGATTATGAGAGCGTCGGGCAGTTCGTCGTCCGATCAACGACGACCCGGTAGCATTCACGGCGGCGTTGGACACAGCCGATCGGCCGGGAATCTTGTACGTCGGCTGGCCACCTCGAAAAGCACGCTTGAACTAAACAAAGTGCCCGCCGATGAGGCGGTCACGTTCAAGAAGCCAATCAGTCGCGGCAGTTCGCCCATTCGACATCAAAACCATCAGCCACCGTACCAGAGCGGTACGGGATCGAGCATGAGCAAAATTCAGCGCAGCGAAAGCAGTGCCCAGATCACGAGCCTGCGTAACGGTAGCAATGGTGGCCCCGAACGTGCCCGGCAGCATAACGCGAACGTGAAGGTACAGATCGTCACCAAGCCGGTACGCTCGAAAACGTCACTCGACATTCGCCATCGCACGACCGCCGGCCCGGGCAGTGGAATCTACGGACAGCGTGGCGGTAGCGTTAACGCGAATGCGGGAGCGAACGTGCACGGGGATGCGCTGGCAGATTATGGCAGCGTGGGCAATGTGGGAGCACTGATGCTAGATCAACCGTCCGGTCCAACTATTCTGCGGTATGGGGGTCACGAGAGTTCGAGCATGGAGTATGAAATACAGGTGCTACGAAGCGAGCACGACACAACGCTACAGGCGCTCTGCAATCGCACCGCACTGTTATCGGCAATCCGGAACTACACAAAGTCGGGCGATGTAGCGGGCGCACTAAAGGTGGCAGTGCGCATGAACGATCAGCACATACTGGTCGACGTGCTTGGCGCATTATTGGAGAAAACGTAAGTTTCGGGAATCAACTTTTAGCCGTTCGGTGTGGTGTGATGCTAATGGAATGTTCTCCTGTTATTGTTATAGCACCCAGTGGACACTAGATATGTGCGTGCTGCTACTGCCAAAGGTGTACGATCTGCTACAGAGCGAGTATAAATTGTAAGTAAAATAATATTACCAGTGGAGATTATTATGGGCGGAGAAGGCGATCCCATTCGGGTCGTTCTCCCGTATGCAGGACTGACAATCCTGTTGCGGGTACAATTTAAGTCACGGAAGCCAGAATTGGCAGGCCAAGACCTCTCGAGGTTGTAGAGCCATAGAAGAAGAAGAAGGCGTCCACCAAGAGCCTCGCAGCTCAAGAGAGCCCTTCGTCCAAGAACGTTATGAAAATCAAACAATTCTTGACCTTCACGTCAGTATCTATCGTGAACTTGGTATCCCACCTCCTCTTTCTGCTCATTAAAATAACACCAAGACCAAAACCTACTGCAGATCCCCCTCCGCCCCCGCAAACGTGGAGGCCCAAACTTCAGCTTCATCCGTCATTGAATATTACACATAATGGCGGTATGTGCTTTAGCTGCAAACGGTCGATTGTTTACAATTTTTACAAATTTTGTGCAAACTCAATTTGGTTGACTAGCTTGATGTATTTTTAGATTTTTCTACAAACATTAGCCCACTATGTTAAATTAAGGATAGAAAATGATGCCATAATATTTCGCTGCTTCGAAGGTGCATACGAAATTCACGCAGAGAGAAGAGGGCATTGTAGCTATGAAATAATGTTTCCAGTTTTGCGGATTTGATTCATCTCGCTCGTAAAAGGCGTGTCGAATAGTTCTCGAGTGTGTAACTAATACCCTTGTGCGTGGTAAACTAAAGGGAACTTGTTTGTGGATATTATTTTACGCAGCGTAACAACAATGTTGCCTGCGCACACTGGAGAGGAGGAAGTGGCGTGATTAGAATCTCATGCCGGCAGTATTCTACACAGAAGCGGAGAATATTTTTCTTCACTTTGGTGCTTGTGTATTGGGTGCTTTAAAAAAAAAAACGACCAGAAGCCGTTAAGAAACGTTACATTACAATTGCGCGATTTGTAATAAAACTGGATCGGGTCCTTTTGTTGATAAAATGCTATTGTATGCAATATTTGGAACCGAGCGGGTTTTACTATAGGCCATCCCTCTTGCATGGAACCGGAGCGGGAAGATTCGCGGCCACAGAGCACGAATTGGGAGGGGTCAATATTATAGCAACCAACAGTAAACATGTAGACACGGAGGTGTTTGCCCGTCTTCCCGTACAGTGATTGCGATCGGACCGGTTTTTATCGCAAAACCCCTCGACGGATGAATGTCACCCTATCGTCAGTCCTTGATTTTGTTCCCCCTTCTTTTACGCTGCACTTTGCCCGAGGGAGTGGTTTGGCTGCTGGGCAAAGGGTCGTGTGTGGATTGCAGAAAAGAGAATGGCAACAATACAGCGTGTAACATTATTAGCGATGAAGTGCGATGGCGATTAAGGATACGCAGCTGGTAGCGATGAGATTTGTAACAGTTTTGTACCGAAGATGATGGGAATACAACTGTTCAGTTATATGGTTTGTTTTGAAAACAAAAAAAAAAAGTGCGTACAGCAATGAATGACGTTTAACTTGAAGCTTGTCAACTTTGAAAGCTTTTTCGTTGGAGGATGCAACCATCACGGATTGTTATGCATTTTAGTGCGTTGGTAGCAATTTTACTTGCCCAAAGGGAGGTGAAAGCGAGGATATAAAACACTAACACAACACAAGCTGTAACGCGGAGAAAGCACATCTTCTCAAGTGTGAAGTGGATAGCGTACCGAGGGGATTATAGCATACACGGCATTAATATTAATAAAAAAAAAAGAACTATCGCTCGTATCGTCGCTCTGCATGCGCCATTGCCGTTGATGGCGTCGGCTCTTCCCGATGGGGGAAAACACACAAACAGCCTGAATGTCCAACAAGGCGACCGTGTCCCTAGACACTCAATCGCAGACATTTTATTCGCCAAACGTAACGCAACGTCAAGGGAGGAAGTACCGAACCGGGTAGTTGATGGGAAGATTATGAAAAGTATCTATTACGACAGCCTCTCTATCTTCTGGTTCTTGTTCCGCGTACAATCATTACACCGGAGGTCGATAGTGCCGTATGCGACCGTCCGGGAGGAATTAAGGGAACAGAAGTGAAGAATGGCGATAAAGCAGATATGATTTTGTTTTCAAACTGCTATGTCCTTCCCGTTTGTTTTCTTCCCGTCATCCCTGCGAGCAAATGGTAACTGTTGTAGCGACGAGGACGCTTGCACCCTTAGGGCAGCGCGGATGCGGCTTCCTGTTGATGTGTACACATTTTGTGATTTGTACGAATTGGGCCGTTTCGGAAACGGGGACGTGGCTTCGAACACAACAATATACACTGCAACTTCCCTCCCCCCCCTCCGCTCGGTGTCGTTTATAGGGATGTTTTGGCACTAAATGTGCAGATAGGTTTAATGTGCCAGTTGCATCAACAATATCAAATTACCGCTCAGTATCTAGCAACAGAAACTTGGAATGTGTAATGTTTGACATTGTAATTTGATGTAGTTTGCTGAAACGTTTGCAGATGTGATTTTTTTGTTGCTATTGAAACATTATAATGCTGTACGAATCCTTCAATGTTCGCTAATAACTGAAGATACAAGATTCTGTAATGAATCATTTGCTTTCTCGTTCTGATGAAGATCTTCCGGGAGTTTATTGGTTCGAAGAATTAGCTCTTAGTTACAATTATCAAACGACGGCATAGCGAAACATTCAAGACCTGTTGGTAATTTAAAAATTAAATCAAAAATCCACTTAATTATTTATTTTTACCGTTTTTTTTTACAAAAATTCACATTTAGCTAGTGATGGGAACTCCATCTAGCTAGTGAGAATTCCTCCATGGGAAGGAATTCGTGAATCCACTCCGACTCCACGTTTTGAAACCCGACTTCGATTCCGATAGGACTCCGGATCCGACTACGGAGCTCCATCCACTCCGAAGTACTCCGATCGACTCCGGAGCTCCATCCACTCCGGAGTACTCTGATCGAATCCGGTTGCTCCGATTGACTCCGGAGTACTCTGGTATACAACGCAAATCCGGGGAAGTGGGCCAATTGTAGATTCAGATTATTAATCCGTATTCGCCTGACGTTCTTGTTTTTGTTCTTGAGTTCGAATTTGCTCAGGCTTATTTCAAATGGTGTTCTCCAACCACCAGATTTAGTAGGTTAAACATTCTACCGTGGTTATTGATTTGCAATTCAATAGAAGGCAAAAATAGTAAAAGAAAGAGAGAAACAAAATTGAAAATATTCTAGCATTTTAAAAATTCCAATACTTTTCATAACGCCCAGCAATTGCTGCTTCAGTCTCCGGGATGATCCGGAGTCGACTCCGTCTGCTCCTGGAGTCGGAATACTACATCTAGCTATTAATACCGATTGTATTTGTTTTCTTCTTTCCTTCTGTAGCCATTGTACCCGTGCCTGCGATACGCTGCGTGTCATACTGTCCACGTTTCTGCCCGTGATTCGCGAAAACACCGATCCGTGGGGCGCGTGCACGATCGGCGTGGACGTTAGCCGGGAGGAGCGCCAAAGCAAGTGTCTCGAGTGTAAGAACTGGCTGCTGCGAATACGATGTTTGCCAGAGAATCCCAAAATGGGCAGTAACCTGCAGCAGCTGCAGAACATGATAGTGGACATCTGATAGACGTGGTTTTGTTTTATCGCTTCGCTTTAGACTATTTACCTAATTCGCTAATTCGTCCCTCTACCTTTTCCCGTTCGTTATTACTTGAGTCTAGTGATCACCGTCACAGCTTAGATCGTTTTACTCAATGTTGGTGAGTTTAATAGAGGGTCTCCATTCTTCATTGAACTGATCTGCGGCATTAACAATTTTGCTTTTAATTTGAAATATTCTCTACGCTATTTTATTGTGTCACATAACAATGTTTGCAGGACTGACTGAAGATTGGCGGATCGAACTACTGTGGCAATTGGGAGTTTTGAAATCGACAATGTCATCTAAAATTAGTCAAAACTCCCGACTCACTCATTGGTGATCACAAATTTGTTTGGAATTACTATTAATGGGGATCTCTATTTTACCTTTTTACCAATGATTTCTCTTTTCTGTACGCTGGCATCGATTTGAACGTCCGCATTCAACACGCCAACAATACGCATATCGTGCGGATGTCGCGTGAAGTTGCTGCTATATATTTTTAAAAACAAAAAAAAAAGCAAACCACACAGCAACCGGAAATGGCCTTCAGCTTACGTGCACACAGCGTGCGACAACCACGTGTTGAAATTGAAATTGTTCAGAACCGAGAAATATCAAGTAAAAGAGGATCAGTGTGATGTACATGTAGCTTTCAAAAAGCGCAACAACTCGAACCCGTACATCAGTTGCCTTATTCTTAATCGTTTGCCACCATGCGTTGCCTTGCAATTTCTTTGATCGACGGCGGTTTGCATTTGCCCCCGCCTTGCATTTGCATCTGAATCTTCAACCGGATGTTGTGCAAGGTAAAAGGTTTCTCTACTACCCATCCCCATTTCTCTTCCATTAAAATAAATGCTCTAGCAGAGTAAACCGTCATTGCTTAAACGTTTCCTAACAACTCGATGCACTTTAATTTGTAGTAGGCCATATTTTTAAAAATATACACCAATTAAGGGGGCAAACAAGTGAAAACGATTATAACACAATTTAACACAAACACTTCCCCCACCCCTGCGCGTTATTAAAGCCGTACGTTATCGGCCACCGACTATTGTCCTATTCTGCTCACAATTCACCTGCCTACCTGGCGATCGCTAATCATTTTGCCAAACGCGTGTGTTAGAGAAGATGCGTTTGCATTGGTGGTGTGCACGATGCACTGCTGCTGTCCTTTCCATCAGTCCCATTCCTTTAAATTATACAACGCTCGCATTTTGACCTTAGGCTGTACGGTATTTAGTGCACTGCACACACTTAGGCGTCGGTTCGCTTTTAATTTATTTTTTTTTTTCGAACAAAAACCCCCGTTTCTTATGCCTTCTGCTACGATATCTAATAAGACTGAAGTTGTGACGTTTGGTTTTAATATTGTGTTGTGAGGAACTGGCCCGTACTAGAATACATTAACAAGAGAGAGAGAGGAGAGAAGGGACACGAAAAGGTTAACATGTAACGAACGCTTACCATGGATGTGGTGGTAATGGAGCCCGTACACTAATGACTAATTACGAACTTTATTAGCTAACTCGCTAAGTTAGTGCATTGCGAGAGTCGCAATGGCGCAACCGTTGCTGTATAAAATATTAAGTTAACAAGATAAAAAACAAACAAAAAAAAAACAAAACTATACGAACTGTAATGATCGTGCAATGGATCAACCAGTAGTGCAGCCGACTATG
>KI423126.1:0-32563 GCA_000473375.1 Anopheles culicifacies | reverse complement strand
TATCACACGAGGAGTCTCCAATGAACAAATCCTTCCACAACAATCTCAAATAAATGTTTAATGAACGTTTGTTGAATTGATAGTTTAGTTTGGATGAAAAGAAGATATATTTGAGTGAAGCATAATATTTTTATCGAAAGTTTGCATAGAACGGCCGTTTAAACTGCACACCGTAAGCGAAGGAACTATGGAGCTTGCCACAGGTCGGTTAGTGGTACGCAGTGCAACCATAAGGTTCAACAAGGAGCACGCGTTACTAGATGGAACTTTAGGTAAAAGTCTGAATTAATGCTCCTAGAGCTTCGATCCCGACGCTTGTAGTACTTCCTACTCTGTCATGCCCGTGCATGAAACATTCTTTCAAAACAATACTAAACCAATCCAGTTGCGCAGGCAAGAACACTTCCTAAGAAATTTTAGTTCCAACAAAGGCTCGCATATAGTATACACTGCACGCGCACACCTTCGAGGATTTTGGACTTGCCGGATTTTGGAGGCAACGAACGAACGTCTGTGTTCGTTTGCCGAGAGAGAAAAAGCGCACGCGATTGACACTACCATGCTCAAGGTGTGGCAGAGAGGAGAGATCCGACCCGATAGCATGCCGCTGACCCGCACATCACTATACCCCAATTGACAATTGTTATACAAAAACGCTTTAATCTCCATAAAAAATTGATATAAACTGCTCGTGTCATGCTCGAATCATTCCAAACTATGCATGTGTGCGTGTGTGTCGCGTAGCAGTTTTGACGTTTCGACTTTGTTTACATATTCTGCCTTGGCTTAGGTGTTTGGATTGATCAGTGAAAAAACATTACTAAAATAAAAACCCGAAAAATATTAAAAACGATGTCTTCGCTACCAGTGAAACGAAGCCGCACAGTGACGAACCGGGCGAATAAGATGCTAGCTGCGCTACATGCTGAGTATCGTCGCCAACAAAACCGGGATCCGGAAGCTCCGGGACCGAGCCGGATAGCTTTTTACGTTATACCGTATTACAGTACCTTTGCTACAAGAACAAACTCAGTAATAGATGGCGCTAATGAGAAGCACGCCGTCGAATCTTGTTCGTTATTTCGTTATTTGGCAAACTCATATTTTATTTACAATTCAACAGTACTTTTATAACACTTTCAGCAAGATCTAAAAGAAATCCTAATCTAAGAAAAGATTTATAAAGCTTACATATTAATTTGCGTCATCACCTACTAGGTTGGCACAGTAATAATAAAAGTCGATTTGAATGCGTAGTAGGTGGGGATGATATGTTAACAATACCAAAGGGCGATTTATTTAAAAATTGTTATTAGATTTTCAAGTAGACCGGCTAAATTGTTATTTCTGGATTCAAGCATTTCAAGTTAAAAACACAGCTGACGCGTACTTCCCTGGAGGTGGCTTGGCTCTAGTAGGGGTTAGTCCTGAGCGATCATTGAACTTTGGATCAGTCTTAGGTACGATTCTGATCGTTCATTACAGCTGTAATCTCCTTAACATACTGTTAAAGATACTGTTGTTTATTCCAACATTCACGCAGTATATTTAGCTAAAATGAAAACAGAAGATTTTTATTTCTTGCTCATAATCTTTTTATGCAAATATTATTTTGCTGCATTCTTATCATTTATCAAATCATCCATTCTAACCAGCATCAACTAGTCGTTTAGCATTGTGTTGTCTTGTACAGCTTATTAATTAATTAATTACTTGATTGATTGATTGATCGATTAATGGGTAAAAGACAGATTAGACTCCCGATTCATTCGTTAATTTCGTTATATTAATTTTGGATGAATTTGGCCATGAGAGACTGGAAGCTTTCCTTCAACATTAACCACCTTTAGTTGGCGGCAGAGAAAATTTCACTTCCCTCTATACAATTTTTTTCTATTCTAAAAATCCGGATCGCTATATTAAGTTCCTCGTAAATCAGCGTATACTAGCAATAACGATCGGCTACTCTACAACAAGACTTTTATATCAATTATTTTAAATATAATAAAATATTAAAAATATGTGAAGCAAATTGAAACGCAAGTGTGAAGTGCACACTGGCCCTGAGTGTTCATTAGCAATCAACGGATGAATAGGGGCTCTGTTCTAAAGTTTTACCCCAATTTTAATAAAGGCCGTTACCCAGCATCAGCTCCTTATGGTGTAGCTCATGTAAATCAATAATGAAAAACCATCTTGATGATCTGATCCTTTAGGAGATTTCTTACTTCTTAAAAGCACAGGTGACAGCTTGCTAGAAGGAAGAAATGATGGATTTATCATACATATATATTGAGTGATGTTAAAAAGGAATCAGAATATCCACACTTATCTGTTAGGAAAGTGCAGAGTATGTTGTGCTTTTCAACTATGATTTGAAACATCTTTTCAACTATCCCTTTCATCCACCGCCAGGAATGTACCGAAAAGAAGTTTTTCAAGTAATGGTTATACCAAACATAAATGTATCAATAAACCAATAACAGAGTCGGCTTATCATGAAATCTGTTTGCAAACACGTCAAACATTTTACATCTGTCAGCCATAGCCACTTGTAAACATCGATGCCTACTTTGCACAAGACTGTTTTTACATCGAATGATAGAAACTTTGGAACTGTTTGTTGCTGTTCTGCGCGAAGGCAATTATATGTTCAACCTGTTTTGAAGCACCCATGATAAACGCCATTTTGTTTAATACTGTTGGAATGAACATTGTTTTATGCCTCAGCTTTGTACTGGAGTTTCACAAAATGTATCAGCTTGATTGTGTTTTTTTCACGCTAACCAGTCATTTTATGACTTGGCTGAGGATGTCTAACAATTTATATGTATTTCCGTGCATATTGCACGATGAACAAAGCAACCAAAACTTTCTTCCTTCTCACGCCTGCTAGATGAACAAAGAAGTCTGCTGTCAAATTAACTGCGATTACGAACATGGAGGAAAACATTGAAACAATCGATATTATAAATGTTGCCTGATTTAATATTTTCTCATATCGCTCATTAAATGCATTCGCTCGTACTATTATGAAAACATGTAGAATTAAAAAATATACATTTTTATATATTTTCGATAAACCTTGATTTCATTTTTGGGGCTTGTAATAAATGATGTTAATGATCTTCAACATAATGCAACGTTTAAAATCATAAAACAATCAAACAAAGATTATTTTAAAAGATTTTGAGACCCTTTTTCTTGCCTTTTACGAAGCTAAAGCTATAGATGTACATCACTTCTGTAAACAATCAGATAACGTCAGAAATGTCAAATAGACGTCTTTTTTATTTGACATCATAATTTGAAGACGACAGAAGACGAAAAGAATTTAAAACGATGGTTGTAATGTCGTTGCAAAGATTTTTAATTCGATAGTTTTCTACGCTTCATAATTAATTCATAATTAATTAATTAATCGATAATTTTATATATTACCAAAGCATCAGAAGAACAAATGCTGTAATAGCGTAAGATGAATTTCTAAGATACAAACTACTTGAAATTGCATAGCTTAAACTTTTTTTTATAATTTTAAGCTATTTGCACTTTCAACAATATACTTTTAGTCGAAGGTAAATTGTTTGAACATGATTACGCAAAACAAAAAATACAGTTTGTGCTTTCAAAACTTTTATTAATACACATTTACACATTATCAAAAATTTTATGATTATACATTTGCTTTTATTTACACATTATTTGGTAGTGTTACTCGAATTCCCATGTTCCACCTTTATGATGCTTCTTTACTTTATCAAAAAACAAAAACAAATTGACTATTATTTTTAATTTAAGAAGCCGTTGAAAATTACGAACCAATCGTCTACCATATAGCACCAACGTTCGTGAAGCAAAACTGCTCTAGAGCAGTCTGACGTTTACCATTGTAGATGTGACGCACAGTACTTGTAGAACCGAAAACACTGCAACAAAGCTATAAACATTTCAGGAAAAAAGCTTCGAGCTAAATAAACTACAGCAAATTTCACTAAGTAAGTATGCATACGTTAAATGAAAATATTTTTTCATCGTGACAAAGCGGTCGGGTGAATTTTCTATCGTCTCTGGACGATCAAGCACAGTGAAAAGTAGAAGACAAAAATTTTCATATTTTGTAATCAATCGCGCACTGAAAAATGGCAATGCTTCAGGAAAAAACGAGATAGTGCCAACAGCGAGTGAAAGAGAAAGCGAGAGAACCGAAAGGCGTCAGACGTATGGTAGCGCTGTACACACAAATCACAGTGCAGTATCCCCCGGCAGCTGCTGGACGAGTAAGGGTTTTTCGTGACTGTCATTTCGAAAAGCGGAGTGGCAAATCAATCTAAAGAACGTAACTTGTAGTTGCGCGCCAGGTAAGATGGTTTTTCACCAGTGTGAAGAAAATTCACGGTACGAAATAAAAGCACGGTGAACATTTTCTTTACGCCTCGAAGTTTGAAAAAGCAACTGCGCGCACACACACCCACAATGGTGTCTAAACGCGGCCAGCATACGCGAGGCAGCTCGTTTTCGTCCGGCCGTCTGACAGGGTGGGCACATCGCACTAACGCAGCGCCACCATACGTCCGTGCATGGTACTACAGTCGAGGTCACGTGAACAGCTTTTGAGCAGCGATCGAAACGGGCCCAACAGTGCACTGTAGAATAGCTGTCTCAGTCAGACATTTTCTTGACAAGCTCGGTGGAGGGTAGGCTTGCAACAGACCAGGGCAACACCAGTGCCGCCATTTTGACGTCGTCGCGCGACTCGGCCGCTCTCGTTCGAGATCATCGTCGGTGTCCCCGAATTTTTCCCTTACAAAAGGAAAAGCGTTTATCACGTTACTGTTTTACTGTTTTGTGGTCCTCTCTGCTGTTTCCTCTCCACCCTGCCCTGGCTTATCGTCATACCGTTGTTTGATCTTCATTGTTGAACGACGCCAAAGAGGAAGAAAAAAAACGCGACAAGGGTTTTGCAAATTGTTGTGCGTGAGTGAAGCAATAGAAAGTAAACGTATCCCTGTGTGCGTACGTGCGTGTGCGCGCGCGCGTGTGTGTGCATGCGCGTCGAGTCCTATGCGTACATGGGAATATGCATGTGTTTATGTGTAAGTGGTACGTGTTTGTGTGCTTGGTTGGTTTTTGAATGGGTTAGTTTAGTTGCTGTTGGAGGATTTTCCAAGCGATTTTCGCCGGATTCGTTAAATTTTCCATCGAGTGGGTGCTTGTTTAACGCGAATTCATTGTGTGATGTGTATGTGTCCCTGGTGTAGATTTGTTGTATAGGAAATAGTTTGGTAGGAAGTAAATAGAGTAGTATCACTTGTTGTTTGTCTGCTATCGGCTAAGCGTTCAACAGTAATTTGTAGACCGTTACAACAGCAAATATCAACTAAATGGCAATTTTTGAGCTATGTTACTTTTTGTTTTATATCGATAAATTTGTTGAAATAAAAAAACCATGACACATGTTTGTTTATTGCGGCCTTTTGTCACTTGTGCTCTGGGTTGTGTATAGAATGAACTGTCTATTGTTTTACATACATGCTGGTATGACGGCCGAGCTAACAGTCGGCATTTGATGAGTTTTGGCTTAAGTTTTCCATGAAATGTCAGTTCCTCGTGTGAGAAGAAAGTTTCAAAGCGCTGAACAGCAACTTCGATCGACACTGTTGTATGGTTTGTTTGTATGTGTTGGTATGGAAGGGTATTGCAGTGTTTATGGCATAATATCCGCCAGGAGGATGACGACGCGTTCGCAGGTTGTCAATTTGTTGTGGGATAACACCAGAGCGAATATTTGTGAAGTGTCGGGTACGCCGTTATATTTTTTTTTATACATGAAGAACGGCCAGGCCGTATTGCTTGAAACACCGTTATGTTTTTCTTGAAGTTTTGGTTGGTTATTTTTACTAAAGTATATTTTTGTTTAGAATGCGTTTCATTTATTTCGTTTATAACTCGTACTGGTAGGAATGGTTTATTTGTGCGTTTCCAATATGCTTTGTTCGGAAACATATATTACACGCATACGTTAAAGAAGATGTTGCGCGCCATAATCGTTAGAGAGGATTTGCTGTAGCAGAAATCGCGAAAACAGTTTTTTTTGTAAAACTGTACAATAGAATAATATAAACCACTTCAACTCGCAGTGTCCACAAAAGCAATTGACAGCACCAACACCAGTGCACGAGTTGTAAAATTTGCTCTTGCTGAGTGCGTGTTATCCAAGTGAAAGATCTCCAGTATAATTTGAAAGTGTATTTGTGCAAGCTAACAATCTGATACAAGTGCACCCCAAACGTACTGTGTACAGTCAGACCTCTCGATATATTGGTCTCAGCTTAGCGCGAGAAGCCTCGGCAGGTCAACATGGAGTATTCCCTTTAGAAGAAGACCTCCGTAGACTGTCGGGAATGTATTTAAAAAATAATAATAATAATTTTGCAACGGAACGAGCAGTGACAATCAATCAAACTCAAACACACACATCACCAATGCCGGCCAAATTCCTACAATATATTTCAGTCAATCGAATTCATTCATAATGCAACGATAGTTATTGATAACATACAGAATACTACGAGTCGGCTACTGACCCTCACTGTCCGATCGGCCGGATGAAATGAAAAGAGCCTAATTTTCCCATAAGATTAAAATATAATATCATTATAAAGTTTTCAACAATTAAGCATGAATTATTACTAAGCTTTTTTAATCCGGTTTCATAGGTGATAGGTGTGACAATATTGCGACAATATATATGTTTTTAGATGTTTTTTACATTATAGCAAAGCCGGTTAGGTACACTAGAATGAAAATGCGACACTATGAGCAATTAACGAATGGGCATTATCAACAAAACCTGCTCATTTATGTTTCGAGGTTTCCTATCGCTGTTCGCTTTCATTTCCATGTAATGCTTAAGATTTGGTGGATATTGTTGTCGTTTTGTTTGTTTATATAGTGCCGCAAACTACTGTCACTCTTAATTACCTTACGAGCATCTTTACATGATTTACAAGTAACTTTTTTAATTCATTTTCTTTTTCTCTGTTTTAAAGATGAACGCGCTGATTTAGCAAGATAACAAGAGCTTTCGGTTTTGGCGCTTTGCTGATAAACGCGTCAGAATATTTTAATGTGTGAGCAACAACTGTACCATCAACTGCAAAAAACGCGCTCCAAGCAGTACGGGAAAGCGGTTAAAAAGGGCAAAAATTCGTAGCCATGTTGTTTCATGAGTGTGTTGTTCAGCATTCCGGATAGTGGTGGCTCTCCTTCCAAGGGACACTGAACAGGAGGACAGCATGTGCGCGCGCACACACACACACAACCGAGCAGCAGCAGCAGCAGCAGCTGAAAAAAAGAAGCTGCAGCAGCACGTTAACACAATCAGGAATAGGCGACGCAGCAGCAGCACCGGAACACCTTGCTGTTTCTTTCCATGTTGGTGCTGAGTGGCAACAATACCCGTGGAAGAAACGAAAGAAGAAACAGATTAGAGTCCGTTGTTTAGGTGTGCGCAGAGCGCGCGCGCGCGCTTGTGTGTATGCCTGTGGTGGTGAATACCGTCATAAACGTGTGTGTTGCATTGTGCACGCGCGTTCCATTTCGCTCTCTCCGTCTCTGTGCAACACACCAACCATCTCGCTCTCTGCGTGCGCGCGTGTACAAGTGTATATGTGTGTTGTGTGTGTAAAGTCTGTGGTGTGCGTCGCGTCGTCACCAGCATATATTGTGAAGTGCGTGTGAATCAGTGTATGTGCGTTCGTACGTGTGAAGGCGTGGAATTTTGCATCGTGAAATCAATCATGCATCCTCATCCTCATCCTTCAAGCAACCCGTACAACATCAGCAGCCGTCTGCAATAAACAAGAGAAAAGCAAATGCAAGGAAGAGCCAACACGCGCATCCGAAAACACTAGCAAAGTAATAGCAAAGCTTAATAGAGAGTTTGGGCGAGAGAGGAGAGAGAGAGAGAGATAGAGAAAAGGAGAAAAACAGCTTCGCCGCATCAATCCACATTTGTAGCAGAGCGAAAAGCGGCAGCCCAATGGTGTAGAGTAACGTAAAGCAAGTGCAATGTGAGTAAATATGAAAAAGCAAATATGTTAAAATAATGTATTCGTGACAACAAAATAAGCTAAGAAACACGTGTAAAGAGTAAAACATAATCGTGAAAAGTACCAGGATCGTGAAGCCGCGCGCGCGTCTGTGGTATAGTGAACGCCAGAGGGATAGAGTAAACGAAAGGCGAAGCCCCAAGGGAACGAAAAGGATTGGTTGGTTGCTGCAACTTGTTCGTTTCTATTCCCGCTCGTTCTAACAACATCTCCTGCTTCCTTTCTTGCTATCCTTGTGCGTTTCGCTTCTATCAAAATTCTTAAAGTGATAAACAATGGCCGATCACATGGAGGAGCCACCGATGAAACGGGCAAAAGTCCGGGATGTATCCTCAGGTAAGCAGCATCTTATATTTGCAGCATTCTTAAAAACCACACGTTGAGTTAAAAGTTTAGTGGACCAAACATTTCCAAGTGCACCTGTGTAGTATGTCCTGGAAGGATGTCAGTTTTTTGTACGTTGCTCATTGTGTATGTTTCTGATCGATCATGGTATTCTTTTGATCGAAGGTTTGAGCGGGAATGATTGTTATCATTTCATATCACATAAGTTCCCTTTGCCCAGTCGAAACTCACGATGCTATAATGACCGAGTACGATCCGTGATTCATCTTGAAGTATTTTCATTATTTAGAAATTTATAAGCAAAACTTACATTTCGTCTAACTCTGCGCTTGTGTATGTGAGACTGTTCGTCGGTATATGCAGTACAACGTCATGATTCCTTCTCGCTCCAACACATTATTAAACATTGCGTTGCGTGCGTCCGTATGCATGTGTACGTGTGGTGTGTGCAGTGCATTATTCCGGTTGAGCGCTTCCCATTTTTAAACATCTCAGACACGCATACGGTGAAACGTATCCATCGTCGTCGTCATCATCATCCTCATCATTACCATTATCATCATCCTCACTAAACGGAGGGCTTTTTGGAGCACATGCGAATTTCACCATTTTTTTTTATAAATTACATACATAAACAACGAACAAACGATCTTTTACTTCATACTTCTGATGTTTTGTAACATAACTGCCTGCAAGTAGAATGATAATTTGGAATCATTTTGGTAACTACGGTAGAGAAAAATTAAACCACAAATGGCCAAGATAAGAGAACAAGAGAAAAGGAGAGACGTCTGTCCAACATGTCCTTTAAATTAGGGACAATGATCTTGGAAGGAGTGTGTAATATTATTAGCCAACTAATGCATTGTAAAAATATCTTAGACATGTTTGTTCTTCTCCGTTATCTAAATATCGTTAACAAAACTGTAAGTAAATTATTAGTAATGCCTTGGAAATGCTCTTGTTGTATCGTTTCAAATATTGCATCCAAACACCTTGTCATCTGTTGGGGGCTTTCTCGACCAGAAGTTATCTCAACCACACTCGATCAAATGTTCGACCTGGAAAACCACCTTCCAGACGAGCTGATGGGCGACAACACATGGGTGGACTCACTGAGCGGGGGCAACAAACCACCCGGCCCAGGTCCTGGGTCGCAAATGAATGGAGACGATCCTGGCGGGGGAAGCTCCAACCTGACCCAGGTATCGTTAGCCCTTCAGCGCCAGCAGCTCCAACAGCAACAGCAGATGCACCATCTAATGATGCAACAACAGCAACAGGTAAGGATGAGCAAAAGAAAAGAATACAGTGATCTTTCAAGGGACTGTGTCTGTTACTGACGATTAACTGTTGTTTTTACGCCTTTCCATCATCACGCCAGACGAACAAAGCAATGCCGGGTCAAACGATGCTTGGCATGGGACCGCTCGGTGCAAAAACACCTGGCATGCTGTCATCGATGAACCAAACAATGGGAAACAACGTGGTAGTGAATGCGATGGCAGCAGGTGGTGGCGGTGGCATTTTGGGAATGGGCAGTGGTATCGGCCCAAACGTGGGCGTTGGCGGTGCCGGTGGTGGTGCCGGAGGCCCCGTCATGGCAAACAGTATGGGATTGAGTGGAGGCGTCATGTCCGGTGGAGGGCTGGTGCAACTAAACAGCAGTGGCCAAACAATCCGCCAAGCAAACGCAAATCAATCTGGGGGCAATGCGAGTGGAAACGGTGGCCCAATGATGCACCAGCTTGTGCCACCACAGAACGGACCGATGGGAGGTGGTCAACCACGATTGGGCAACCCGGGTCTGATGCCACGTACTACCGGTCACATGAATCCGGGACTCCGGCAGCTAGTGCAGCAGGGCCACGCCGTTGGCTCCCCGATGGTTGGCCAGATGGGTGGTGGTGGCGGTGCTGGTGGCAATGCGACAGGCGGCCAGTTTGTCGTAGGATATCAGCAGCAGGGTGTTATGCAGCAAGGGGTGCGTACTGCATCGCCCGTCCTGGTTAATAGACAACCGCCAAACGGTCCGGGTGGGACGCGACTGCCAAATCCGATGGTAACCGGTGGTGGTGCTGGCGGTGCCACGATGGGAATGCTCGGGGGTGATGTAAACGTTGGACCACAGTCGCAAACGGGACAGGGTCCTGCTGGTGTGGTTAGTTTGCAGCAGCAACAGCATGGTGGTCCGGGTCCGAATGGGCCACAGATACGACCGTTGGTTGCATCTGCTGCATCGGTAGCGCAACAAAATCAAGCAATCAACTCGATGAACGTATCGTCGGGGAGCGTAGGTGGTGGCGGTAGTGGTGCTGGATCTGGTACATCCGGGACGGTGGGTACAGCTACAAGTAGTGGAGGTGGTGGCAACACATCCAACTCGATGAACAGCAGTCCCGGCGGTAATCCTCTTCTGGCCGACCCAGAGAAGCGCAAGCTGATTCAGCAGCAACTTGTTCTGCTGTTGCACGCACACAAATGCCAGCGTCGCGAGGCGGAAAATCCGAGCGGCAATATCTGCAGCCTAGCTCACTGCCGTACGATGAAGGAAGTGCTAACGCACATGCAGTCGTGTCAACTAGGCAAGACCTGTCCCAAGACGCACTGTTCCTCATCCCGCCAGATCATCAACCATTGGAAAAACTGTCAACGGCAGGACTGTCCCGTCTGTTTGCCGCTTCGTGATACTAACAAATTGAAACAGCAACAAGCTTCGCAGCAGCAGCAGCAACAACAGCAGCAGCAACAACAGCAGCAACAGCAGCAGCAGCAGCAACAGCAGCAACAACAACAACAACAACAGCAGCAACCTCAACAATCTCAACTACAACAATCTCACCAGCAGCAGCATCATGCCCAGCAGCAACAGCAAATGCAGCAACCTCAGCAACAACTGCAGATGCAGCAAGATCAGCATCAGCAGTTGCAGCAACTTCAGCAGCAACTTGCACAGCAGCAGCAGGAAGCGATGCAGTTACCGCAAAAGCAGCAGCAACAATTGTTGATGCAACAGCAGGACCAACAAAAGTCGATGGAACACAAACAGCAAATGGTAAAATCGGCCCAAGCGCAAATGATGTTGTCGGACAAGGATCAGCAACAGCAACAGTTGTTACAGAAGCACGCCCAGCTACAGGCATCGCAGCAGATACAGCACAATATGCTGCAGCACAAAAAGGTTCAACAGCTAATGATGCAGCAAAAGCAGGAACAGATGCTACAGAAATCGTACTCACAGCAGCAGCAAACGCAACTACAGCAACAGCAGTTACAACAGCAGCACCAACAGCAATCACCTCAACTGATGCAGCAACAGTCACCACAGCTGCAGGTGCACCAGGCACAGTTACAACAGCAACAAGTATTGGCACAACAGCAGCAGCAGCAGCTGTTACTACAGCAACAGCATCAACAGCAACAGCAGCAGCAGCAACAACAACAACAGGATAATAAGTCTCCCATGTTTGCCCAACGTCAGGTAACGCAACAACAGCTGCAACAGTCACAACTATCCCAAATGTCCCAATCGCAGCTGCAGTCTCAAGTCGCACCCCAGCTTCAATCGTTATCGCATGCACCATCCCCCCAACAGCAGCTCGCCGCATCGCAAGAACACAAAAAGATTGCACAACAGGCGGCAGCAGAAGCGGCTGTTGTGAGAGCCTTTGTTGCTCCATCTGTTTCGTCGGCTTTGCAACAGCCGCAGCAACAGCAGCAGCAACAACAACAGCAACAGCAGCAGAAACTGCAAATGGAACAGAAAAAGGATCAGCTTCAGCAGCATTTAGAGCAAGCGAAAAACGAGCAACAGCTAGAGGCACAGCAAGATCAGCATAACGAAATGACGGAAAAACAGCAAACCCTAACGCCAATGCATCCGGCGGATTCGTTGGAGGTAAGCAATGCACTTAGCCATTCGGATGGTAGTACAGATATTTCAACAGTATTGACGATGAAGTCGGAAGATCATACAAAGACACAAGACCTGGGTGCTGATCATTTGTTGCAAGATCAGTTGCAATCACAGCTAGATATTAACAAACAGAAAGCAGATCAGCTGCAGAAGGATCCACGGCTATCGGCGGATCCGGACGGTAAAGACGGTCAGCGCGAGGTGGCCGAACAGCAGAAGGATCATTTGGACCATCCCGAGCAGCAAGATAAAGCGAAGCAGTCCGACGATGCACTAGACAAGAAAGCGCAAGAGGGTAAGGATGGCACCTCATTGGGGCAATCGAATCACGATGGGTCAAAAGAGCCGTCGGATAAACAACAAGATAAGTTGGACAAGACCGTCAGCAAAGATAGCCAGCTGAAAGGTTCACCGGTGATTGGTGATGCGCTATCCCTGCCAGATGGTGCGGGTCAGGGAGAGAAGTCGGAACAAGATAAGTCTGATCTGAAGGAACTGAAGGATGCGTCGCAAGAAAGTACGGAGCAGCATCATGACAAACAGCAGGACAAGCTGGAGTTGGCAAAAGGAGACGATCCGTCACAACACCATCAAGCGGACCAGAAGGATACCAAATCGGACGGTTCAAGTATTGCTGACCAGCAGGAAAAGAAGGATTTATCCGAAGGCTCCAAAATACAAGACCCATCCGGTGAAGCGAAAGATCAAACCAACCTGCAAGACAAACCCTGCAACGAATCGCTAGATCATGAAATGCAGGTTGATGGTACGGAGAGCAAACTTGCTGCGGATAAGAAACAGTCGGGCGGTGAATCTTCGTCCACTGACGCTGGATCGGATCAGTCTGAGAAAAAGTCAGAATCCCAGTTGCTGGAGCAGCTCGGTCAATCGTCCGGCTCTGGTGAACAGCAACTAGATAAGATCGATAGCGGGAAAGAGGATCAGCTGAAAGATTCCATTAGTAGTAACAAGCCGGACGAACTTTCCGATGGTTTGTCGAAATCATCACTGCCATTATCGTCTAGCGGCTATGCGGATGGGCAGGAAGACACCAGTAACAAACTGCTAAAATCAGATGACAAACCAAAGCAGCAGCAAGCAGCCGACCAAGCGACGACAGACGAAACGGGTCAAAGCGATGCGTCCAAAACGGTCGGCGAAACATCGGACGAAAGCATCAAGAAGATGGACATACAAGAACAGGATAAAGATAAGACGGCAAGCGATCTGCTGGTGGATCCGATGGAAGTCGATCCAGACACATCGACGTCCCAGTTGGCGGGTTCCTCGGACCAGAGTAAATCGTCTGTCGCGTCCCAACAGCGGATCAGTGACGATCAGGACGCTACCTCCTCGCTAGCGAAGGCTTTGCAAGATCAGGATCACGAGATGAAGGACATATCGCTGATTACGCAACTGCAAGAGCAAGAGAAAGACAAACAATCTCCGTCGCCACAGCAGCGACAGATACAAATGGACCAAACGAAACAGGATCTGCAAAAACCACATACACCACAGACCCCACAATCCTCCCTATCCTCACCGCAGCAGCAGCAGCAGCAGCAAGTACAACAACAGGCGAAGCTCAATTTGCAACAACAGCAGCAAAAACTACAGCAACAGCTTCAGCAACAGTTGCAACCACAGCAGCAGATACAAATGCTACAGCAGCAAAAGCAACCGCAACAGATGCTGCTGCTTCAGCAACTCCAGCAGCAATCCGATAGCCAGCAAATGCAGTTAAAACAGCAGTCGACGGACGGTACGGATCAGCAGCATGACCAGCAACTGCTTTCATCCACTCAAACAACACCGCAGGCGTCACCATTGACGAACCAACAGCAGCAGTCAGGTGGCCATCTGAAAGGTATGCCGTCGCAAACGGTCGGTTCCGTGGAACAGACAGCACAGCAACAAACAGCACAAGATGGTTCGCAGGTGTTGCTGCAGCAGAGTGCCGGCAATGTAGCTGCCGGTGTGGACGTGGTAGGTTCTAGGCCATCGTTTAATCAGCAGCTGGTGAACAACATGCAACAACAGTGCGGACCATCCTCCTCGCCGCTCCAGAGCAACCTGTCCGGCACAGCCGGTCAGCAGACAAACCAAATGAACAGTATGCGCGTGATTGGAATGGCCGGTCAGCAGCAGCAACAGCAAGGCAACACCGTGCGTTTGATGATGCCACCGAATCAGCTGGTGGCGAGTGGCATGTTGCAACAGCAAAACGATGGCAGCACCGGTTGCGGTGGCATGCTTGGCCAGAATGCAACCAATCAGCAGCAAGGCAACGTACAGTCGCAGCAACAATCTCAAACGAATCCCTCAATCATTCCAATCGCAACGGGTAACAGTGGTAATCAGATGTTGTTCAGCCCCGGAGACAGCAGTCAAATGGCTGCTAGTGGTGGAAGTTTAACCAACAGTGCAGGTGTCGTTTGCAGCACGGCCTCCACAAGTGGCGGCAGCATGCAGACCATGACATCCCAGTCGATGCCCATCATGAACACCACCAATACGAGCACCATGAGTACGGGTGGTGGCCCGAATGCGAATAACTTCGCGGTCGGTGCTGCCGGGGGTAATACGGGTGGAAGTGCGGGCGCTAACAATGCATCGATGGTGGCCGTACCAGTACAGGGTACGAAGGATTGGCATCATTCCGTAACGCCCGATTTGCGCAACCATCTCGTGCACAAGCTGGTGCAAGCCATATTTCCTTCGCCGGATCCGTCCGCCATGTTTGACAAGCGCATGTACAATCTGGTCGCGTATGCAAAGAAAGTCGAGGGTGACATGTACGAGATGGCCAACTCACGCTCCGAATACTATCATCTGCTGGCGGAAAAGATCTACAAGATACAGAAAGAGCTGGAAGAGAAGCGCCAGAAGCGCAAGGAACAGCAGATGCAACTGCAGCAGCAGCTAAACGCGGCCGGACAGGTGGTGGGAGGTGGTCCCAATGCGGGTCAGATATTGCGACCGATGAACCACAATCACCAACAGGTCAACCTGCAACAGCAGGTGAATTTGCTCACCGGTATGAACACGGCCTCGGGGAGCGGAGTTGGTGGTAACAATCCAACCACAATGCAGCAGATGCAAGCAGCACGACACGGGGCCGGTGGACTGATGAACCAGGCGCAGAACAGTTTGGGTGGCCAAATGGGACCGAATAATCGCATCGGGGTGGTGAACGCTCAACAGCAGCAACAACAGCAACAGGGTGGACCCGGACAGACGCAGCAACTGTTTGTGGCGCAACCCGGTCCAAGTCCAAACGGGAATCTGGTTCACGGTGCCAGTGGGACCGTGTTACCCGGCGGACTGTCACCGTTTGGCCAGCAGCAATCCAACAACCACGCACCTAGCATGGTCGGTGTGCCGCAACAGTCTCCGCAGGTGGTGAACCAGCAGCAACAGTCATTCCTCAACGGGCCTTCGATGATGGACAGCTCGTCTCAACTGCAGCAGTTCAACGATATTGTGCGTGCCAAGTGTGCCAATTTGAGTGGGGGTGGTGTCGACGGTACGCAGCAGCAGCAGCAACAGCAACAGCAGCTGAGCCAACTATCCGGTGCACTCACCGGTCAAACGATGGGCCAAGGCATGCGGTCGAATTTCGGTGGTGTAAATGCGAACACCGGTCAGCAACAGCAAGGAACGAATCAGGGTGTGGTCAATCCTGGCGCTACCGGTAACATGTTCGTCAACTCGATCAACCCTGGTGGGTTTAAGCTGATGAGCGGTGGCAAATCCCAAGCCCAGCAACGCAACATTGCCCTTCTGTCCGGTATGGGCGGAAGTGGTGCGGTTGGTGGGGCAGGTGGTACGGGACTGGTTGGCAGTGGTGATATGCTCGCCAGCAGTCCGTACGGAGGAGTAGGTGGAGGAAGCGGTGGAACCATCGGTCCCAACTCATCAGCCGTCGCTACATCGAATGGTCCCATGTTGCCGTCCCCGGCTGGTAACAGCACTTCTAGCAACAGTATTGTACCACTGCTGTTAACGCCTGGCGGTCCTCCGTCCACGGAATCATCATCGACAGGCGGGACGGCAGCTTTAGGAGATAGCCAAACACTCGGTGGATCTGCCGGCAGTAGTGTATCTTCCTCGTTACCGGTTGGTGCTGGGCTGCTCCCGTCCGGGGCGCTCGGTGGAACCTTGGTACCTGGTGGTGGCCCTACCACACTGTCGCTAAACGGTGGTACTACTACAACGACACCGACAACTACACCCGCAACACCGAGCAGCGGTACACTTGCGTCCTCCTCGAATGTGCTTCCTGCATCATCCGTTGGATCAACGGTTACTAACACGACCGCTAATGGGGCAGGAGGCGGGCTTACTACTGCGGTGGGCATGTCTTCCAGTCGTATGACATCGTCCAGCTCGTTCAGTTCTCAGATGGCTGCACTAGAAGCAGCCATGGCACGTGACAAGGAAGATTCACCCGAACCTCCCAGCAGTGCAAAGGACAGTGCCAGTGGTGGTAGCGGTGGCTGTGGCAGCAAGAACAACAAGGGCAAGTTTGAGATGAAGCGCGAGGAGGACATCAAGTCCGATCCGGACAGCAATCATATGGACACGTCTGGCGGTGGTGAGGTGGGCGGTAAAAACGTCAACAACGACTGCATGAGCATGATGGCGCACGAGATCAAGACGGAGCTGATGGACGGTTCGGACGGTAGCAGTAGTGGCAGCGGTAAGAACAAGCTCGATGTGTCCACGTTCAAGGTGGAGGTGGACCAGGGCCGTTCCGGCAGTCCGAAGGCGAAGGTAATGAAAACCGAACTAAAGGCGGGCATCTATCCGGAACCGACCATCCAGACGAACGCTAGTGACAACAAGAAGAAGTGCTGTAAGTTTTCTAAACGGATCCCTCTCGACCGGGTTGGAAATGTCTTAATAAAAATCGTTGCTTTTCTTTTATTTTTTTGTTTAACACAGCGTTCAAACCGGAGGAACTGCGGGAAGCGCTGCTACCGACGCTCGAAAAATTAGTCACACAGGAACCGGAATCCATACCATTCCGCATGCCGGTTGATCCGAACTCGCTCGGCATCCCCGACTACTTTGACATTGTCCGCCAACCGATGGATCTTAGCACGATCCGGAAGAAGCTCGAAAGCGGTCAGTATCAAGATCCGCGCGAGTATGTGGATGATGTGTGGCTCATGTTCGACAATGCTTGGTTGTACAACCGGAAGACGTCGCGTGTATACCGCTACTGCACTAAGGTAAGAACGCTCTGGGATGAGGCGTGATCTAGAAAGTATTGTAACGCACTATTCCGCATCCCATTCCCTTCAGCTATCGGAAGTGTTCGAGATGGAGATTGATCCAGTGATGCAATCGCTCGGTTACTGTTGTGGACGAAAGTATACATTCAATCCGCAAGTGTTATGTTGCTATGGCAAGCAACTATGTACCATTCCACGAGATGCAAAGTATTACAGCTACCAAAACCGGTAAGTAGCGTCTTTTAGAGCTTGTTTGCTTATGTACATAGTATATGTAGTTGAAAAAAAAACTGTTTTGATAAACCCATTTGTCAGGGGAAGCTGTACGGGTAGGAAATGAGGCGAGATCAATTTCTAGACATTATCTCACCCAACCCACCAGTCTCTCCCTCATCACTAATCATAGCTTGATGTATTCGTCTGTACAGTGAAATTAAAATATGTGTTCATGTGTTTTATATTTTCATATTTCGCTCATCAACACCACTACCACCGCATCACCGCGAAAACTCGATACCAATTGCTTCTTTACACCCACACATCCCTCTCGGAATTACATGACCTTCATGTCATCTTCATCCTTACCACCCAAAATACCATATCCGCTTAATCTGCCCTACCGCGACGTTGAACAACAAACAACAAAAAACTAAAAGCTCTTTTGGGGCATTATCTACTAGATACACGTACTGTCAGAAGTGCTTCAACGAGATACCGGGCGATACAGTTACGCTTGGCGATGATCCGATGCAGTCGCAAACGTGAGTATCCACACATATTATCGTAGCTTTCTTGTACCTTTTATCTTACGTTGTGTTTTACCTTCTTGCGTTCGTCGTTGCGTTGCAGCCAAATCAAGAAGGATCAGTTCAAGGAGATGAAAAATGATCACCTCGAGCTGGAGCCGTTCGTCGATTGTCTGGACTGTGGCCGGAAGCAGCACCAGATCTGTGTGCTTTACCTTGAATCGATCTGGCCCGGCGGGTTTGTTTGTGATGCTTGTCTGAAGAAGAAGGGTCAGAAGCGGAAGGACAATAAGTTTAACGCCAAACGTCTGCCCACCTCCAAGCTGGGCACGTATATTGAAACGCGCGTGAACAATTTCCTCAAGAAAAAGGAAGCCGGCGCAGGCGAGGTGCACATACGCGTCGTGTCCAGCTCGGACAAAATGGTGGAGGTGAAGCCGGGCATGCGTAGCCGGTTTGTGGAGAACGGTGAAATGCTGCCGGAGTTTCCGTACCGTGCCAAGGCACTGTTCGCGTTCGAGGAGGTGGACGGCGTCGACGTGTGCTTCTTTGGCATGCATGTGCAGGAGTACGGTTCGGAGTGTGCGGCACCGAATACGCGCCGCGTCTACATTGCCTACCTCGATTCAGTGCATTTCTTCCGACCACGCCAGTACCGGACATCGGTGTACCACGAGATACTGCTCGGGTACATGGATTACGCGAAGCAGCTCGGCTACACGATGGCACACATTTGGGCGTGTCCACCGTCCGAGGGTGACGATTACATCTTCCACTGCCATCCGCCCGAGCAGCGCATACCGAAACCTAAGCGGCTGCAGGAGTGGTACAAGAAGATGCTGGACAAGGGCATGGTGGAGCGGACGATTCAGGATTACAAGGACATCCTGAAACAAGCGATGGAGGACAAGCTACAGTCGGCGTCTGAGCTGCCGTACTTCGAGGGAGATTTCTGGCCGAATGTGCTCGAGGAAAGCATCAAAGAGCTGGACCAGGAGGAGGAGGAAAAGCGCAAACAGGCAGAACGGGAAGAGGCGGCAGCGAATGCGGTAAGCGTAACTGACATATAGGATACAACGATCTTACTTGCTTACATTTCACCTAACGGTTTGCACGCATGTGTACGCATTGCAGATCATGTCCATGAACGATGACAGTGACACCGTGGCAGACGGTAAGAAGAAGGGCCAAAAGAAGGCAAAGAAGTCCAACAAATCGAAAGCAGCCCAGCGGAAGAGCAACAAGAAAACGAACGAGCAGATTGGGAACGATCTCAGTGCAAAGATATTTGCCACCATGGAAAAGCACAAGGAGGTGTTTTTCGTCATCCGGCTTCATTCAGCGCAGTCGGCTGCAAGTTTGGCCGTTAGTAATCTTCTCACTTTTCCATATCATCTTATCAACAGTTTTCTTTTGTTAAATATGCATAATATATTCATAATGATTTGTCTTTACATTTACCACAGCCCATTCAAGACCCAGATCCGCTCATTAATTGCGATCTCATGGACGGACGTGATGCCTTCCTGACGTTGGCAAGGGATAAGCATTACGAGTTTTCCTCGCTGCGTCGCGCACAGTTCAGTACGCTCTGTATGTTGTACGAACTGCACAACCAGGGCCAGGACAAGTTTGTTTATACCTGCAACAACTGCAAAAACCACGTTGAAACACGGTATCACTGTACCGTTTGTGACGTAAGTGGCTTTTGAACCGTACTTTTATATGTGCCGAATACTGATAACTGATTTTCCTATAAATTGCTTCCTTTTTGTATAGGATTTTGATCTCTGTATTACCTGCAAGGAGAAGGTAGGCCATCAACACAAAATGGACAAGCTTGGTTTCGATCTGGACGATGGCTCTTCGCCGTCGGACGTAAAGCAAACCAATCCTCAGGAAGCACGCAAACAATCGATCCAGCGCTGCATCCAATCGTTGGTGCATGCGTGCCAATGTCGCGATGCCAACTGTCGGTTACCGTCATGTCAGAAGATGAAGCGTGTGGTACAGCACACGAAGCACTGCAAACGAAAGACGCATGGTGGATGTCCGATCTGCAAACAGCTCATTGCACTCTGCTGCTATCATGCGAAGCACTGCCAGGAGGCGAAGTGTTTGGTGCCGTTCTGTCCAAACATCAAGCACAAGCTGAAGCAGCAGCAGTTGCAACAAAGGTGGGGTTTACGAAATCCATTACGGCGGTGCCCGTTTGCTGATGTGCACCTTTATAACTAACTTTGGAATATATTTTTTAGATTGCAACAGCAGCAACTTTTGCGACGCCGTATGGCAGTGATGAACACCACCCGGCTTGGTGCACCGACACCTCAGATACCACAGAACAGCAATGGTGGAGGTAGCAGCTTGAGTAGTGCCGTTTGCTCATCCAATGTTATCGCCGGCTGTTCGGTGGCACCGTCCGGCCCGGTCAGCAACACGATGGCAATCGGCGTACCGGCTAGCGGAGGTGTCGTCACGAGTATGGGCTGCGGCAGTATGGGTAATGCTGGTGCGGGAGCGATGAGTCCGTCTGCGGTACCCAACACGGTACAGATAGGTGGTTTGGGCTCTCCGCATCACGGTGGTATGAGTATGAAGCCGGGAGCACAAACACCACCGGCGAATGTGCTGCAAGCTGTTAAACAGGTACGATGCGGACGTTAAAGGCGGAGGACCGCATACGGCCCTGATTGCTGAATTTATTGTTGCATTACTTTATCATGTGAATATCAATCCATAACTTTGCCTAAACACTTTCTCATCGCTTGCAAACGATGCAAACAGGTACAGGAAGAAGCTGCAAGACAACAGGCACCGCATGTCGGCTACGGCAAAGTAAATCCCGTTATGGTACCACCGGTAATGCAGCGCGCAATGCCTGCTGGCCATATGAATGCTGCCGGTGTTGGTGTGAACGTATCCGGTGTCGGGGTGATGCCGAATGCTCAGCAGCAACCGAATGCTGTTGGTGTCGCCATGGGCGGACCGGGCGGCGGTCCTGGTGGTATTGGACAGAACGTTATGCAGATGGATCAGTGGAACTCACGCTATCCAAACGGTGGTGGACCAGGCATGCGTCCAACACTGCCCGGAATGATGCAACAGCCGCAGCAGCAACAGCAACAGAACCCACTCCAAACGGTAAGTTGATAGCTTTTGTAGTCGAGGTGCACGAGACATATTGTCATATTTGTTTCATTGTTTGTTTTGTTTTGAAGGGCATCATGGGCGGTGGTGTCGGGGGTGCACAAATAATGCCCGGCATACGCCAGGGTCCGCTATCTATGCAGGGTGGTATGATGGGTAATGCGCAGCAGCAGCAAGCTGGCGGTCAACAAAACCAGCCCGGTCAAACCCAGATAGCTACGCAACCGAAGCAAGCTATCGCGCAGCTAATGGCAACCCTGAAGAACCCAGCCGCTGGTCCAGAGCAACATCAGCAACTCCTTTCAATACTGAAGGCGAATCCGCAACTCATGGCAGCGTTCATAAAACAGCGACAACAGGTACGTTACAACATATATTGTCTATCCCTCTCCACAGCAGCGCTGAACATTAAATGCGATTTCTTTGACTCTTTGCGTGATGCATATCAGGCTCAACATCAGCAAAATCAAAACCAGGTAGGAATGCCGCAGCAGCAACAACAGCAGCAGCAAGTTCAACAGCAGCAACAGCAGCAAACGCAGCAACAGCAAGCTCAGCAACAGCAGCAGCACAACGTAATGCATCCTGGCGGTTCGCAGGTGCAACAGGTACAAACTGGACAACCGGTGATGGTGTACAACAATCCGCCCACCTCTGTCCAAATGGTGCAGAACCGGATGCAAAGCGTACAGGGCATGCCTGGCGGTGGCAAACCAGGCAATAATCCATCCATGCAAATACCGGTAAGTTTGCAATTCATGTGAATAAAATTGTACAACTTTCTTTCTCTCTCTCTCCTCTTGCCCTCTCTCTCTCTCTCTCTCTATCTCTCTTGCTTTCTCTTTCCATTTCCATTAGCAATCAATTAAACAACAAACACAAAACTATTTCTTAATCGTTGCAGCTTCAACAGCAGCTGTGGTATAAACAGCAACAACAAGCGCAGCAACAGCAGCAGCAGCAACAGCTAATGCTTCAGCGACAGCTGGCAATGACGGGTGGTAATATACCACCAGCGCCACCGTACAATCAGCGTCCACGCCCCCAGCAACAGATGGGTGGCGGGTACGGACAGGGTGGTGGCATGTTTCCAGACCAACAACAGTACATCCAGCAAACGATGAAACCGAACCCCCAAGCACAGGGCGGTGTCGGTGTTAACGTGCTGTCCCAGCAGCTGCAACAGCAGCAACAGGGCCAGGGCCCGAACCAAGGCATAATGGGGCCACCGAATCCCCAGCAGCTTGCCATGCAGCAGCAGCTAATGCAGTCAGTACGGTCACCACCACCGATACGAAGCCCGCAGCCGCAACCCTCGCCGCGTGCCGTACCGTCGCCGCGGGCCCAACCGTCCGTATCGCCCCGTGCGCAGCCCTCGCCACATCACATACCATCCCATTCGCCTGTACCGGTGCAGCCGGGCGATGTCGTGCTGCACAACCACATGCACTCCTCGCATCAGCCCACGAGCGTGGTGGGCATGGTAGGCGGTGGGGGCGGTGGCGTCGGTAACGTCGGAATGCCGGGATCGGGCGGTGGTAATGTGGTTGGTGTGGGTGTTGTCGGTGTTGGTGGTCCAGTAAACGCGATGGCCGTCGGTGGCGGTATGGGCGGTGTGGTCGGTGTGGTCGGAGGTCTAGGCGGCGTCGGCGGAGGGGGCGGTAATGTGGTGGGCGTGGGTAACGCCGGCGGTGTGCAGCAGGATCTAGCGCAGGGTGTCGGTATAATCGGCCCGGGCGGTAACGGGAGCGCTGGCGAAACCTCCCTGCCGGACCAGCTAACCAAATTTGTCGAACAGTTGTAGTAGTATTCTGGAAAAGCCAACGTAGCGGGTAGAAATGTACTATTTTGATATTATTAGTTTGTTTTACTTAAAAAGTTTCCTTTTTCTTTTCGGAAAATGCGGTAAACGCGTTTTGTGTTCTAAGTTTACGTCTAATAAGTTATGCCGTTAAAGCGAGGAGAGTTATATGTTTGTAAATAAGCAGGGTGATAGTTCGGGCGTAAACAAGACGGCGAATGATGCAGTTAAAGGACGAATTGCGATTGCAGAAAGGATTATGTATGCACTTGTAGCAAACAGCTATGTATTGGAATATTTCTTGATTTTCTTTCGTCACGATCGAAAGTCCATTAGCTGTGGATAGTTAAATGTTCATTAGTTGTATTCAAACCAACACATGTACACTCTTCTTTTTTTGTTGTTGTTAAGGGGTGGCCCTGCATTGCGGCGTGGCCATGCGAAGCCTTCACCAACTCCCCGCAGCATGCAACTATCGTGCAAAACGTGGTGGTCACTAGTCTAGTAACCGATTAGGCAGGCAAGCCCTACTAGGTTAGATGAGCTACATGAAAGACGCTCGTTTATACAGTAAGGTGTTAGTATTCTAGATTAAGCCGGAGAGATTAACATTACAGCGTTAATAATACAATAGAAGAGAGTACGTGACATGGATGTAAACTACATACCTTGTTTCGTACTACGTGGGTTTAAAACAGAACATACGAGTTTTGTAATTAATTGGTGATCGATTGAAGCCATTTTTCTCAGGTTTCATTAATTACCTTTCGTAGCATGATGAATGCGCGCCCGTACATGAAGAATGCTTACATAACTATATTAGTTTTCTTTTTAACGTTTGTCTTCACACTTCTGCGCAAAAAAAAAACCAATAGTTCTTTTGTGTGAGAGGTTTGGGGGTCCGCAAGCTTCCCCCCAAAATGTTATCTTCCTGCAAAAGCGTAATGCTCCACGGGGCTTTCACATTGGACGAATTTAGCTTTACAAACGTTTCAGTACTGTAAAGCACGGCTGTTTCTTTTCTTTTTATGAAATTACAGTTGGTATGGAAGTTTACTCCAAATCAAACAACATTGGAAGCAACATGGCTTGTTTCATCTATTTCCAGACAAATGTGACGATTCAACTAATGTACAGTGGTGCAGTCGCGTGGTTTTGAAATTAACAGTTTTATTTACATTTGTGCAATGTTGTCACTAGAACAGTTTAGGGCATCAAATTT
The DNA here is from genome assembly GCA_000473375.1 of Anopheles culicifacies. NCBI lineage: Eukaryota > Metazoa > Arthropoda > Insecta > Diptera > Culicidae > Anopheles > Anopheles culicifacies. Next base: position 8,029 of record KI423126.1, on the reverse strand, counting down.
AATTTATTTACAAAAAAATAAATCATTTTTTCATTTTTAAACTTATTATACAATACGCAAAGTAATATTCAGCAATATTGAAAAACTCATTTTTGGCTCGTGGTCGTCGGTTTTTACGTTCGTCCAATGTGAATGTTCTTTGTCTCCTAATTTCAGTGCGTATTCTGATCCAGTGCGTTTTCAGTTTAGTATGTTTTTTTTTGTAATTCGATCTTGTGATAGTCAGTGGAATGGAAACGAGAGAAAGCAAGAGTAACATATTTTATTTTTATCTCTATGTTCGCTCATACCTTTATATTTTGAATGTGGGCTATATGCATACGTTTAAATGAGCTCTATAGGTGACAAAGAAGATGGTGATAGAGTTTTCACGAGTACTGGAAACAGGAGCTCCCAAAACAATAGCGAATTGGTAAGAAAATTCTGAAAAAAAAACAGCAAAACTAAATAAGAAGCTCGAAAACCAAGGCCTTGCTATGGAAACAAAAGTAATGGAAATGCAAAGTATACAACTGCTAAAATCATGATTACATGTTTTAACTTAGAATTTAGTATTCTACTTACGGGGGAGGAGGGGCGTGAGTGTAAATGCGTTGTATTTACGCAACAGACACGCCTACACACTTCCAACCTTCACTGGCAAGCACGCAAACAAGAAACGCAATCGAAAGCAATAGTGGTAAAAACAACACATTACAAACTAAAGGCAAGGAATATTAGCAAATTGAGACCAAAAGAAGAGATTTTGATTTGTACTAGAGATCCACCCAACACCTGCTTGCAAAAAGTACTCGCAGACACGCAAATATTAGTGCATTACCTTGTTTTAGGCAAAAATCCATACTTCTTAGTTAATCACATTGAATTTTTTTTTGCAAACATTTTATTCCAACCAAGTTTCGGTTAGTGTGTCTTCTAAAAAGCACTAAAGGCTCGAGTGGTATAGGTCTGCCTGGTCCCTGGCCTGCCTGCCCGGATGGGCGATGGTTCCAAACTTAGCAACCGCAAGGAATATATTCAGCAGCAATGTGTCTTACTCGTTGCGGCTCGTCGGGCTCATCTAATAAGAGCTCCGCGCGGTTTCGTATGTTTTGACGGTGTCGTCTACGTGTCTATGCCGTCTGTAGTTACCGAGTGGAGCTGCAGGCAAATACAAACCAAATTCGTTAACGGTTTTGCAAACGTAGTAAACAGTAGACTGGCTTAAATTAAATTGATTTTATTAGCGTATTGTGTGCATGCGAGCCAAGTGTGCGTGGAATGTGCACCACGAACACGGTGTTTAGCAAGACCGACCACACCCCCCCGCTGAGCTTTAAATTTAACTGCAAGCGATTTAATTAAGATATTCGGGGGGGAGAAGAAACAAAAAAACAAAATAAGAGTCACCAACATACAGCAAAACAGTAAACAAAGCAATGAGCATCCCGTGGAACCAATCTAAACTGCGAACAAGACTTATTTCAATAACGGTTAACATATGCTTTTACTACGTTCTCTGTGTAAATATTAATATGATTTTAGTCGATTATAGATCCGTCTCAGGCGTGTTTACAAACTTTTTTGCTGGCGCTTTGTATTACAAAAACATGTGTATTCTAGCAATAATTTTAAGAAAAGATAGGGAGAGCGAGAGAGATTGATAACGCTTAACAGAGCGCTTCAGAAATCAATATGTAAAAAGAGATCAAGTGTGTATCCTTTCTCTTGATAATTTTAAATCACCACCATTTCACAGCTCAGGATAGTGCGCATGCATTATATCAACCGCGTTCACACGTGCTTCTTGTGGAATACTGTTTTCATAAGATTTTGGCTGTTGCCAGCACGAGAGCGGGCTGTTTCTTTCTCCCTGTATCGCAATACTCTCCCCTTTCTGTACGGAGCGATCACACTGCAAACTCTGTGTGTGTGAGTGTATCTCTCTAAAAAAAGAAAAAAAAGTTAAACCTCAGCAACGATAATGAGATAAAAAAACTGTAGGATGCTAACGGAAAATTCGAGAAACGAAGCATGGAGAGAGGTAGCGCTAGACAGTGGAACAATTGATGGGAAATTGTTATGTGGCTGTGTCGTCGTTAATTACACATCATCAGTGATAATGTCTGATGGATGATTGAGTTTTTCCTTTTTTTTTTTTACCTCCCTGCCTCTACTTTTGTTGTACCGTCGTTTTAGCACGCATCCTGATTGCGTTAAAATTTAAAAACAAAAAACAAAAACCTGTACTGGTAAACAAATAGAATAAGAACGCAAATGAACACACATCACACGATCTGATATGGTTTTCGTTTCCTCTTGATTAAGGCTATACATTAAAGCATTATGAGCTAAGAATCCCTCCCCCCCCCCCGCCCCCCTCAAAACGTTAGTTGGTATTATAGTTTTTTTTTGTCTTACTTGTATATGTTTAGTATTTTGTATTTTGCTTTATGTTTTCATAATTTATCTACCCGCAACTGCTTCCGATTCCTGCAATAGTGATGTAAATACAAGTAGCAAAACGGTTCTAAATAATATAGTATACAATACACACACTCCGGTTGCTGTTGTTGTGAAATGCTCAGAGACTAGAAAAACGAAAAACAAAAAAAGTAGGGGATCAGTCGGGGTATAACAGACAAGAAAAAAAAAGGTCTATTACCTGCCCCCAAAATGCTCACACGCAGAACGATATCATCCCCCCAGCCCCCACGCGGGTTAGGCTGCAATGTTCCACATTAATAGGGCTAGGGAATAACTTATAACACAAATTTGCCACATTTACTGTAAACTCTTTTTCTCACTGGTGGCTGATAACAATCGTCCTACGCTACACGGACACATATTTATATATATGTGTAGCATAGCACGCTGCTGATCCAGGAACATTGCCACTCGAAGGATCGTTGTTCAAACCGAATGTGTTGAGGTAGCGATAAGAAAAAGAAGAAGAAAAAAAACGAAAGCAACATAGAAAAAGGAGAGCAAGCTAATAAGTGGGGTTGATCCTTGTAAATGGACCGTACCGATAGCAAGCGAAAGCAAAAAAACCCCCCCCTTCGAGGGAAGCGAAACCAAGCAAGAACAAGTTAGTGGCGAATGCAAGCTTTAAATGCTTACCGAAGCCAATAAAACAAAAACAAAAACCAACCAGGAGGGGTAGTGCACAGACACTTGTGTATAAAGCAAAATTAAACAAAGCCCTGGTTTTCGTCTCACTTCCCTTTAATGTATTTTATTTTTCTTTGTTTGTTAATTTAATTTAATAATCCTACCAGTTATAGAGGAACGGAGAAGAAGTTCATACTTACACACTTTAATATTAAATAGAGAAGCAAAACAAACAATTATGTTGAAACACGATGTACTACTACCGCTAGATGTAAAGTAAGAGAAGAAAAACGAAAACGTAGGAGAAAAAGAAAGAATGAAAATAAAATAACGAAATAATATAGATAGTGAGAGAGAAGCATGCTGCTGCGCGGACGGAGAAAGGAGAAATTGAAACGAACATAAAATGTATACAAATTCCAGAATTTACTATGTCATGTTTGTTTTTTTTTTCGTTTTTTGTCGTAGAATTGGCATTAGATGCGGGGAGCAGGGGAGCAGGGTTGTTGTTCGTGGGAGGGAGTGAGTGAGGGAGTTTGGGTTTTTGCGGGTCCGGAGGCGTTGTGAAAGAATCGGGCTGGGAAGCTAATGGACAGGAACCACTGGAACGAGGGGGGAGGGGAAAGGGGGGGGCGATTAGAGAAGAGCATGGTGGCGAATAGAATGGAAAGTTTCATATACGATTCAAACGTAAGCGAACGTACTAAAACACTACTACTAATACTATTGCTACTAATACTACTATCGCTAGTAAACCGATTAGGTGTAAGGTGAATCTCTCCCGGCTTGGGATGTGTGTTGGGTAGGCCTTTGGCCGATTTATGGTCGCCGCATTAAATGGGGTCGCTAAGGGATGTAGTGGCAGGGTACTGTAGTGCGTAAGGTTAGTAACAAACTAATAGCCGACTATCCTTTATATATGGGCAGGATGGTAAACCATTTTGACTGAAAGGTAATCATTATTTTGCCGACGGCGTGCTGTAGAACCGGCATGATTCCCGGCGGGTTGCGTGTACAGACGGTGTAGATGATATATTCTTGTAAACGTTTGCGAGGAAAGTTGCTGAATTTTCTACCCTGCGCGAAGCATAATGACCGCCTCATGTCTGCGTCCCAGTATCACTTCTCACGATGGGGAATCTTGGAAGAGGGGGAGGGGGAGGAGGGGTGGCGTTATAGGATATATAAAGCTGATGTTGTAAATAGACACTAGCGTACACTAGGTTAATAGAATAAGGTAGCGAGAACGCGAAAAGCAATTTTTAAAATACCACGAAGCCTTCATACAAAAAACAATTGTTGGTTTGGTTTCCGCCAATTTTTGTCACTCCCGTTCTGCCATCTTACCATTCGTTTTCCTGCGTAGCTGTAACTGTGTCTGTTGAGCATGGAAAGATTTAATGTACACTCTTCACATGCATACATAACTTGCCGAATATCATGATTAATTTTAAACTTTAACGAATATAGTATATATATATAGAATGCAAGAGGTGTGATTAGCGAATATTGCAAATGGTGGAGTGTGAATAAACTACACACACACATACACATACACACACTGAAGCGAATGTGGATGGCGATGCACATTCGGTGTCCTCCATTTTGCAATAATACATACCGGGCATTTCGGGGCCCCGTTAAGTGGCATGATGAAAAGCAGTGTCGGTGAGAACGTACCATACTAAGGCAACTACACGTAACTACACTCAACAGACACATTGGAAGGGAAACAGAACAGGTGCAGGAACAGGCATAACTCTACCTTTAAGTAATGATGTACAAAACCTCATGCGTAAAGTAATAAATGGAAACAAACTGTCCTCGGACCGAATTCATCAAATCCGTTGCAGCTTGGCAGATGTATGGTAAATTAGGTAACCTGTGAAAGAAGGTGAGCTGCTGTCAGGATATGTGTACCGGAAGGCTTGAGCAACTGTCTATATCCGACTCAGGATAATCATGGCTGTATGGGTAGGCATACTAATGAAACCTTTCGACTTGCAGCAACGACCCATATGGGTTCTTTTGCCTAACATTCATTATTGACCCAAAGAACATTTAGATGTTCACACAAACCACAGATTTTGAACTGACTTATTTGAAGATTACACACTTAGTGATCCGCGTACTGCCAAAGAGAAGATCTCTTTCTTCTTTGACGTAACGACCCTATTCGGTCATGCCTGCCATTTCAGGCTTACGAGACTTAATTATAATTAATTACACCTAGTTGGATAGTCAAATCCTCACTACGGGGGGACGGTCCGAATGGGATTTGAACTCCGGTCCATGGTGTGCAGGCCAAGCGCCGATACAACTCTCCCAACTTGATGTATACATATGCGAACTAATTAGGGAGCATGCTTCACCTGGAATAAGTGTTAGAGATAATATCACATTTCAATTACTTACTTACTTACTTATCAGGCGCTACAACCGCTTCGCGGTCTTGGCCTGCTGCAGCAATCCACGATACCGCTGGCGGTCCAGCGCCGTCGTCATCCAATCCGTTATCCCGGCCGTTCTGGCGGACTCCATCTCAGTTTGGGCCTACCACGCCTCCTCTGTCCATGTGGACGGCCTAAAAGGACTTTACGGGCTGGGTCGTCCGGTGTCATTCTCATGACGTGACCAGCCCACCGGAGCCTGGCGAGTCTAATTCGCTGCACGATGGTGAGATCCTCGTACAGCTCATAGAGCTCGTCGTTGTAGCGGCTCCTCCATTGTCCTTCCACACATACGGGGCCAAAAATCCTTCTCACATTTCAATTAACTGATTCCAATTCTTGTGCATTATAATTCAATGATCTTCGACACACGAACAGTACTCAAAAAGTTCGTGTGGCTCAGCTCGTTATAATTGTATCGCCTTGTACTAGAATGAACAAATTATTGTTTTTATCTTCCCCTAAAAGAAAATGGCTGTATCCTAAAACGGATATCCTTATTCCTTTCAAGTGGATCATACATCAATCTAACCCCTTTTTTGGATAATTTTGTAAGAAATCATCTTTTTTTTTTTAATTAAAGCACAGCTCGCAAATATTTTCCGCAATTTTGTGATCTGTAATCTTCCCGCTTTACAACTGTCAATCTCACCAGGGTTAAGTTCAACCCTCATATGTCATTCGCCGCATCGGGTACAGTGACGTGTAAATAAATAGGGGTTGAAAAATGAGAGTCCCTATTCATGCGTACATTTCGGATGAATTGGATCATGAAAGAATACACGTTTCAAATTCATCGTATATTTTTGCGATTATTTTTGAAATCGATTACACATTTTATGATCGTAATGAGATTTTTTTGTTGTCGAGATTGATATTTGATGTGTTCTGAAAACATCCAAATAAGTTTTAGACACTGGAAAGTGATCCTAAATGTTATTTTCTATACATTGGTCGAACTTCACAATTGATCAATTTTTAGATATTAAATTAAGCACAGTGGCGGATTAACCTACGGGCGTTGTTGGCGGCCGCCAGGTGCCTCGCTGGTTAAAGAGGGCCTCGTCCTTCACCTCCCACCATCAAGGATCCAAGAGTCATAATGTATGGGACCTCAACTGCCACTTCGCCGGGGGCCTCAAAAGAGCTTGATCCGCTACTGATTAAGCATAAATGGAAGGATAATGGTGGAGAAGCCATTCTAAACCCCTCAAAAGCAGCTAACTTTAACTTGCAGAAGGAATTTTTCAATTTTTTTATATAAGTTTGACTATTTCAAACCTCCTGTACCAGTAATATTTGGCACGGTCGCCATGTAACACGTTGCATCTAACCTGCACTATTTACGCGGACTGAACTTACTTCGCGGGCCCTTCACTTGGTGGGTGATTTCACAATAATGTGCACACATTGGGTCGAGAAATAAAGTGAACACAGAATTGTTGCTTTCTACGCCGAGTTCAGAAGTCTGCCTCTTCTTCGGCTCAGTTATTTATTCTATATCATTCTTAAAGTATAGCTTGTTCGACACCCTTGCTGTTGTTGGGCGGAGTCTATTGGGTTGACCTACATTTTCCCGTTTCGATGAGAACTTAAATTTGTCCGGTGTTTGTGCAAACAGACCGCCTTATTAGACCACTTAACAATACAAACGACTACTCTTCGACAAGATTTCCGAACCAAATTAGGTACGATCAAGCCCAATGCACTCTTTACACTTGAGTTTCGAATTGCTTTGTTAAATTTTTAATTTAAATTAATTTTAAATAAAATAACTGATGAGTTATATAAACCTAATATCGAAGTTATCCCCTGAAAAAAAGTTTAAATCAAATGCATTCTGTAAATTAAAATTCAAAATTCATTCTAAATAATATAAATTCCTTTTTTTTGACGAAAAACCTAAAACTTCTTCCTGATATAAATCGCAATTTTCCGAATTCTTTAATAAACTGAACAACGTCAGGATTTTCATCCTACTGCACAAATTGCTGTCATTTTGAATTTGGACAGCCAGTGAGTTTTCGGTTGATTAATAGTGGTGACTTGGCGTAGTATATTATAAAAGTTTGCTACTTTTAATTTTGACTTTTACTTTTTATTGTAACTTTTAATTTTTATATTTTGTTCTTAGACTTCCTCCTACTGTGCTTTATATATGAGTTTATGATGCATGAACCGCTGATAGCATTAAGGAAAAGGCCGTTCTGTATGAATAAAATAAAAACATTTAGAATAAAAATCAAATAAATGTATACATTTTAATTGTCATCCCACATAACTGTCGCCCTCAGCACGGTGTTCCGTTCAACGCCGCTATCATTTTGGGGCAAAAGTCTGAATTAAATATAATTACAACTAACTGAGTGCCGAAGAGTTCTTCTTGTTATTGTAAAGTGGGTCATGCGTTAGTCCCCAACGAGAAATTTTCGACCAACTCTCATACAAAAAGTCTTGCATTTCGCTGTAGGCGGTATATCGTTCCT
>KI423125.1:12000-43607 GCA_000473375.1 Anopheles culicifacies | reverse complement strand
ACGGGATGAAAACAAAAATGCTGAATTTGTGGAAAATGCTCCTTCTGGGGGAGGGCAAAAAACCACCCCAACCCCTAAAAAAAAGTGGTTGTTTTCCTCGATTTTTTTTTTGGTTTGGTTTGATGCCGTGAATTATGCTCTCGATCTATGTTGCACGTTGTACACTTGGCGCGTACCGTTTATTGTTCGTTGAACGTTGAAAAACCATGAATTGAATAAACTGGAAGAGCATAAATGGGAGAAGAGGGAGTAAGAGTTTTTACTCTCCATCCCGTTTTTCCAGACTGTAGTACTAGAATTTTCCCACAAGTCGTGTACATGGCTGTGTGCGCTTATTTTTTTTCGTCTGTCCTATACCACACCGGTTAAAAGTGGGTTCCATTCGTCGGTCGCACTTTGCACTCGCTGAATATTTTCCTTTCGGGGGGTTTTTTGCCTAGAGTTTCAGCTAGAGTTCGGTTGGAAAACGCCGTTCGAGAACCGTTCGAGTGGGATGGTATGTGAATAAAAATTTATGACTTATTTATTTATGCGATATGTACGCGAAGGTGAAAATACTTTCACACCCACCGGGAGTCATACAGATCGGGGCCTGGGCAATAGAAAATGCGGTGCGTAATTGCTAGGCGGGGAACTTTGCAAAGGCGGGGAAAGGGGGTGTGTATGTGGGTGCAGTTTTGATGATGCTTGGAAATAGGTGCAAATGGGAATTTATTTGCATCCCATGCACTCGAAGTGAAGCCATGCGTTTAGTGTAGTATCGAAATGAATTTTATCCCGAACACGTTGATGAGTTAGCAGCTTGTTTCTAGAAATGGTAATTGATTTAACATACAAACATGATGGAGAGCAAACGAAAACAAAATGGAAGGAATTTTTTAATCCTTTCAATCTGTTTGTATCGTTAAGGCTCATCGGTGCGAGTTAACGAAGGGCTGGAACAATAGGTATGAAACATTCGCCTATATCATTAGAACTGAGTGTTCTGATGAGTGAATTCCTTCTAATTTAACAGTATTTTTTCCTCAGAAGGACGTCATTTGACAGTCGTTTCTGGCATTTTCAAATGTTATTTACGTAGAATTAATTGAAATTTAGCGAGAATTTAAGGAAAGGGTCCGGGTTTTTGTCATTCGCAAATTGGTCTCAATAAAACGACATATAAAAGGAAACAATTTAGGAGCGGCTCGGTGGCCGTGGAGATAGCGGCGGTGATCTTCGAACGGGCAGGATCGAGGTTCGAATCCCATTCGGTCCGTTCCCTGTACGCAGGACTGACTTATTCTGTTGCGGGTACATTAAAGTGCCATGCCAGAAAATGACAGGCCAAGATCTCTTGAGGTTGTAGAGCAGCGAGCCACAGAAGAAGAAGATAAAAAGAAGAAACGATGTATAATTTTTAAAAGCTGCTTTCAACAATGCTATTTGTCTCCGACCTTTCAAACGGGGGCACTCATAGGAAAGAAATCAATGAATAATGTTGTTTGTAGCCCCAAAGAGGCAGGTTTACCAGGAGGGCGTCCCATTTTACACTCGATAGACGCTTATCATGTGGAAAACTTCGCACCACATCTTTCGCTGCCAGGGTCCTCCTCAAGATATTCCCTTTAGGCTCTCTCCTCTCATACTTCCTGGTAGGGATCTGATTTATACTTCCACTCTTTGCGTTATCAGTGATGCAGAGACAAAGTTTTTCGCACTCGGATTGAAAATAGTTATTGGAACTTGTGCTGTGTGTTTCCGGTCGGTTTGGTTCGGAAACTATTTCTACGCCTTCGCCAGGCGAAAAAGTGACACTTGATAATCCACTGTATGCAAAGGCGAAAAGTTTTCTCTTTAAACACCGCCTCGTCTATGCACCTTAACAATTGGGCAAATGTTTGATATAGTTGAAGGGGAATAGCCATTCGAAATTCGATCCAATGAACAGGACATCGATTCAATCAACAATAAAGACACTATATTTAGTCGCAGCTAGTTCTTTCGGGGATTTTTTGTATCTCCTCTGCGTCTTTAACAGGTTTCCTTGGGAGTTTCCTATTTTTGTTCGATGGAATTGCAGTGACTTCCGTAGTTGAAGCTCCGGACGTATCTTGCAGCGGGCCATGTTTCTTGATTTGCTTCTTCGCATTATCAACTTTTTTGATATTTTCAATCATTTCTGCTTCCCTTTTTCTTATCACCCCAACGCCCAAAGATGGAAAATGGTAAGCAACTCCGGAAAGGAGGAAAAAAAAAGTGAAAATAATGGAAAAAATCGTTTGATAAGAACCACAAGTGAATCTGAGGAGCCACACACAGCAGGAAAAAGAGAGATTGATACAAAGAAACAAAAAAAAAGAACAGCAAATAAAAAAATGAAGAAAGATTTCCATCACCGTGTGTTCTTTTTTCTTTTCTTTGTGACTTATCTTTGGCTGGAAGGCAGCGTAGGGCGCAAAATTTCTATTTGCATTTCTGCTCGAAGCAAGGATCCAATCCACCGCCAGTTTGTCGAAAAGTAGACGGAGACGATTTGCATGAAACTGTGTAACGCTCCAATCCACCTTTCTCGGGGAATCAGGTTTCTAAATCTATGAAGACATTCTGTTTACATCGATCCAACCCGGGTGACGATCTCTGTACCAGAGGACCAATGATCCAGCCACGAAGGTGTTCGTGCATGTCGGCCCGGTCTTATCACGGTTCCTGGGTCGATTCCTTATCGCACCTTCGGGAGCAAGACATTTAAGTCTTTTGATGATCCAAAGGTGCGGGATATTGAGTCACGTTGTCTTTCTCTCCATTGTCCGGGGTTTCGGTACCAGCAAAGGAAATGCGGTGGTGGAGGGGATGGAAGGAACAGCAATCTTCAACAATGATTTGCATTGAGCTCTTCCCGGAAGCTTCTTCTGGGTGTCGGGTATCGTCCGTGCCGGTGTGCCGAACAAGTGTCGCACAAGTTTAAATTCAATCTGTCGCTTTTCCGTCTAGACCGATGGCGCTACTCTGTTTGGTTTGGGTCGCTGAAACCCGGTACAGGGCGAGCAACCACGTGGGTTGCCCGGAAATAGTTCATTTGTGGCGTCATCACGTCCCCCTCCTTGTGACGTCTGCATACGTTCATCTCGTCCGGTAATGGTGATTGACCGACTAGGTGGTTGGGTTTAATTGAATTTTCACCCTCAAAGGACAACTCTCGGTGCACGGAATGTGTGTGTGCGTGTGTTCCGACAATAATAAGAGTGTATTCTTCTTGGACAAAAAGTTCCAACATACCATCCTTTCCTTTTTTGTGCTTCTAACGTCTAACGACCCTGTCACCCGACGGTTACGGTTGGTGCTATTTGTGTGGATGTGGGGAAGAAGGAAGAAAGTGACATAGAATTGTCAATGGAAGCAAAGCACTTCCGGACAACTTCTGGACAACTTACCACCGACGATGCATACAGTAAAGTTGGTCCAAGTTGGTTCAGTTTCTTACCGGATGGTAGCGTAAATTGAACGGGATAGTTTTCTTTGTACGGCGTTCCGGCTGCATTCTGGAATGGATCTTGTTATAGCTTCCATTTGACAAGATTGGCTAGTTCGGATGGGGGGGTGATGTGGCAAGTTCTGCTAGAATCGAGTAAGCTGACAAAGTTTGTTGTTGCCAGCAACTCCCGTGAAAACTGCTTACGGGGGTAGCTCAATACCAACCGGCATAGTTCCAATAGCCCACTGTGTACGGCATCCGGTGAACTATCTTGCCCAACAATATCCCAACACTCGATATCGGATGCCGCGAATGTCCTCGAGCAATGGCCGTAGATCATTCCCAAAATTCCAGACCCCGAGCAGCAAAGCCCTTGTTTGTTGAGGTAATAAAATGGCAATCTCGTCGTTCAGTAGTGAGTGCTACTTCTTCGTCGCTACGGCCATTTTATTACACTCCCAGCGCTCGTCGATCTTGCGCCCGGATTTGGATCCATCCTCTCGCTCTCCATTTGCTCCTCCCGTTCCTCTGATGATACCACCAGCCATTTGTCCTAATCAATGAAGATGGTCTATCGTCTATCCCCAATCGAGCCGGACGAGCCGGATTGCCGGTTCGGTGCCTATTCGTTTTCATTAAATTGCTGCAATAAATTAAGCTATCCGTATGGATAGGATTTACGCGTCGTTCTCGGTGTTTCCCGATTCTTGGAAGGGGCATTTTGTGGATTATGTGCGAGCAGCGACCTCGTAAGTAAATGCTATATTTTTGCTCCACCATCTGTCGATGATGCATGAGCACCGATATTAGTGTTAGTTTGGTGTATGTGCGCGGTTGTAATAACTAGTTTAAGCAGCATGCTACAGCAGAGGGTACTTTCAGGGTCAGGTTAGCAAAGATTGGTAGTAGTTTGTTTGTAGCTGCTGCTACTGCGGCTAATCGGTGGAAGCATTGGGCAACGGCAGGTTTTAATGAGGTGGAAGGTGAAGCCATGAACGATTTTGCACACCATTTCCTTTACGCGTTTCCGGTCAAGTGCATACCGATTGCATTCGTCATTGGGTGCAACGATGCGCTGCGATGAACAAACGGATACGCAGTTTTATGTTATTCTGTAGATTGTTGGCACACAAAACAAAACTATTACCAGACTTGCTAATTCGCAATTCGCTTGAAAATGTATTGTTTTTATTTGTGAGTTGAAGGTTGAATTTTGTACGAAATTTGACAAGCGATTACATCATTTCTACATTTTAGGAAATATAAACCAAACTAACCTAGTTACTCACTTATCAGGCGCTACAACCGCTTTGCGGTCTTGGCCTGCTGCAACAATCCTCGATACCGTTCGCGGTCCAGCACCGTCGTCTGCCAATCCGTTATCCCGGCCGTTCTGACGGACGCATCCACGCCATCACTCCATCTCAGTTTGGGCCCACCACGCCTCCTCTGTCCATGTGGACGGCCTAAAAGGACTTTACGGGCTGGGTCGTCCGGTGTCATTCTCATGACGTGACCAGCCCACCGGAGCCTGGCGAGTCTAATTCGCTGCACCGGAGTCACTTAACCTGAAGTTCTCTGCATTGGAGTTAACTTGTTAGGGATTAGTCTCACATCTTTCACTACATTACATTCAGCTTATCTCTCCCAAGTTTTAGAAAGCATAGCACAAAAAGGTCTACAACTTTCGCCGACAGCTCAAATGTATGAAGCTCGTCGTTAATCGAAAGTCCTCCATGTTTGACGTAAACATTAGCCATCGACGTGTTAATAGCAAATTTAAAGTGTGTGAAAATCAGGCAGCTCTCAACGCTGACGCTTCCCTGTCCTGTTGGGTAAACTATCCCACAACGACTCACACCGGATGACAAATATTCGAAAAATCCCCCAAATTCCAAGACACCGATATCGAGTGAAACCGATCGTCACTTTCACCGCCATTCTGGTGTAGTATAATGCACCTGTGAAGAAGAATGCGTCCACGAATGAGATGGAAGAAGCATCGATGGAGTGTAGTTTGATACGCACAGCGTACACAAAGGAAAGGGTGAACACATACCGACACACACATACACACACTGCCGGACATCAGCGAACCGAAACTGAAACCGGTGGTCGTGGACATGAAGACAACAGCCAGTGGTTGAGTTCGTTTTTTGAGTGTCTTTTCTTGGCTTCCCCGTGCTCATATTTCGATCACTTATGGCGGACAGCTTTGTGGACCGTCAGCTTCGAAGCCACTGTGGAGTTCATTGTCAAGAGCACGCGAGTTGGGGGAGCGTGTCGTATGATCCGGTCATCCAATGTCCGGAGGCTTTTTGTTGTGCCAGTGCGCAGAGAAGGAAAGAGAAGAAAAAGTGCGTATGCACTCGAACACACTTTGCTTCGGTTCATCTTCACAGCTGGCCATCAGTAGGTTAGTGGTGTCGGCGGCACAGCTCCACCGTGAAGTTTCACTATCAATTTGTGTTTCGAAAGCTCCGTCAGTGTTTGCGTACGTGGAGTCTTCCAGTGGATGCACTGACGTTTGCATATCACTTGTCACCGCCATTAGAGACTTTGGTGCGATTGAAAACGCTGACGTACTGAGCAGCTGCTCCAGCGTTGGTGCACCCGAGGTGGATGGTGGATGGGATCTGTCTGAGGCAATCGTTTCGGCAAAATAAGCGAAAAGTCACGTCCGATGTTAATTTTCCCCGACTTCTGGGGCGCACGCTCAACAGGCGTCAACAAATCGGGACAAATTGTCGCACCGAGACAGTTCTCGTTCCCATACGCACATCGCAGCCACACGGGTCGCGTACACACACACACACACAATCGACCGATTTGGAATTTAACGATCGAACAGTGAGTATGCCCGGAAGAGTTTGTTGGCCCCGAGCTTTCTCCTCTGTCACTTTGTATTTCTGTTTCGCCCAATATCCTGAGACTTCAGCTTCTTGTTTTTGAATACGGGCGCACCAGGCGTGGAGCTTGTCACATTGACATTTTAATGATTCTTGACGGGTTGGGCTGTGTGAATCCACGCCTGCAAACGATCTACAACCTACTGCCAGCGCACATTCTAATGACGAATTCTTTTCGCTGCTCGAATTGGATTATACTTGACGTGCTTGTGCCTGGGCTGTGGATGTCGCTGAGCTGGCACGTGCTGTAGAGGACCGTTATTTTTAAAACACATTCTCCATTCGCGTATCCCCGTGAGTGGTGTTGTGTAATTGAGTTTGGCTGTCAATCTCAATTCAATGCCAACCGTGCTCCACCAATCTCCCAGCGATGTCTGGAAGGGGACGCAAACGGTATCGAGTTAGACAAGAGTTAACAGAGCGATAAGCAGGATATTCGTTGGTCTGCCCGAAGAGCTTCTGAAATTCTTCCGACAAAGAATCCGTTCGTCCACTACCGGTTCCGATCCGGAACCGGTTTCCAATCTTTGACGTTCGGTTGGTTCTAGCGTGCATCCTTGGAGGGTTTCGTTTGGTTTGAAATGCTGCAAGCGTTTGGCCATGTTCATACACGCGCGCTTTCTACGACCCCGGTGCACTGTTTGCACTATACTTCCGGCCAGCGTATCCGAACGATACCGTGGAACTCGTAGCGATCGCTGTACGTTTTCATGCAATCGCGCCGTAGTACCACCGTAAGTGGCATTTCAACGGAAATAGTTTATTTATTTTCCTCTCGCTTCCTGCATTTGCTAGCTTCACGTGGGATGTGTTCGGATGCACACTGGCATAAGCATGCTTTCGTCGTTCCAGGCGCACAGGGCATATTAATGCGACCGGGTCCTCCGTTCTCTCGGGTTCCTCTCGGTACGGATCGACATTTTGGCTGGAGCTGGATACAATTGCATTGTAGATAATGGCAAAATGGAACGACGTGCCGCGTTCGGGCGTTGGTGCGCCTGTCCCGCATACGATACGAGTGGAGTGTCTAGAGCTGAAAGCTCCCACGTATACGCCCGGTCGGTAATGTATAATTGATAGACTGTCTGAATTGCTGGTAGTAAATTTCCCGCGTTTGGAAAAGCTTCAATAGACGATAAGTGTTGCCCGGTATTTGCCAACACCGCAAACATATGGTTGACATACTTCACAGCAATAATGGTGTGTCTCGGTGAAGATATTCGCCATGGCACTTCAACCTCGTGAAATTGATCGACTGAATGTCTTTTTGGGATTATTTTATTTCGTCCACTCCCAGCGTGCTTATACAGAGAGCAGCTTTATCTGCATTAGGCCCCAGTTCTACTTTCGCCATCCCTCAGCCGTGACAGTCGCGTTTGGACCGAAGCACACAAACACACTTTATCACGCACCAAGTCTAATTGGTGTCCGCTTTGGTGTCCCCTAAGCCACCGAAAAAACGCATCCTTCTTCTCGCTCTGCTTATCAGCATTTTCACTCCCGGGGTTAGTTATTCGACTCACCCGGGCGCGTCGGTTAGGTTTCGATTTTTGACACATCCACCATTAGGGCGAAAACAAAAACTTACTCCAGTTTGGCTGCGTCCCCGCAAACCCAAGAACGAATGCTCAGGATCTTGCTAGAAGGGGAGACACGGGAAGAGATGCAAGAAAGCAATAGAAAAACCGCTACATCATCCCGTCGGACTGGACACGGCTCCATGAAGAAGGCGTCCCCCTGTTTTGGGGACGCGTACTTTACGCTGCGGACGTTCGGGCGCACGGAGCCCTGTCTTAAACTAATTTGCATGTGATTATCATTCGAGCAACTGCGCGTGGTTCAGTGGAGTTGGGGGGTTAGCTGAAAAGAAAAGCTCACGTCCGAAAACGACAAGCGGAAATGCAAAATAGCGAAAAAAAGCGTGAAGAAACCAGAAAGCAAAACATACACACCCAGTGCCCGTGAAAGTTTACCCTCATCGGTCACAAAAAGGGGGCGCGAGTGTGTGTGTGTGCTTGGGGGAATATTTCGTGCGTTACCGGCCTTTTTTTTTTGGCCTAAGGATGGCATTTGGGGATGGAGTGGTGTGCCGCAATGTTAAGTCTTCTTTTTGCGGTTTTGGTTTTTGGTGCTGATCGGTGAAGAACCTGCCTGCGGCACCCATTCATGCTCCCCAAATTCACAGGGATGAAACAAAAGTTTGCCGTCTTGCAGGGGCAGCAGGGGTGTTTTTTTGGGGGAATTCTTCTCTCGTTTTTGCTCTCCTGACATTGCAAAGTGTTATGATAATAGTACTCAGCACTTTGGGGGTTGTAGCCCTTTTTTTGCACGTGTGTCGGAACACGCGTTAGATCTTTATAGTAACCATTATTGTTTCATCATAATTTTAGCTTAAATTCTGCACATTTTTACATACAACATCAAAATGGCCGATAAACTTTGTGCGGACGAGACACTGTCCAAAGTGTTTCTTAAATCGTTTGCCGCCGGATCCAGCACGTACCTTCCGGCAGAGATGGGCTTTAAAGTTGGTAAAAGAATACCAAGCCAACGGGGAAATAAAACGGAATCCACCCTTACGCGGTATCATATTCTAGGGAGCCGCGTTTATTTTTAGCTCCGGTAATCTTTTGCCAGGTGCAGACACAATACGGCAACGGACGAAGAAGATTTTGGCGAAAGCGCGCGTCAAGACGGTCGGAATCACACTCGGAAGCCAATTTTTAATACCTCCCACCCTTGGAGCGCAATCGCAAACGCTCGCAAAAATCAAATCTGACACAAAGCATTCTTGGCTTCATTTTACATTTCCTTTTTTGGTTTGTTCTTGCCATGTCAGTCTGCGATACTATTTTGCATATTTGGGCTGGCGTAGGTTGATCCATTTTGAATAATGCAGCGGTTCTGTGTACGATCAATGTTGGGCAAGCTCGCGATGTATTTTGATAAGGGGCAAAATTAAATTTCCACCCCAAAAAAGATGCTTACGTAAAGCGGAGCCCCGGTAGATGGACATGTAATTGTAATAAATATTTCATCTCTGGTGAGTTAATTTTCGCAACCATTTTTTTTGCGACGAGAGTGATTCCAGACAGTGGGTTGGGAAATATTCTACCGTAGTGGAAATTTGAATTTGATTTCTTCATCACCATCAACGGTGGTTGCGTCCTAAGCACGTCCTAATCACCGAACGGACATTATTAAACTGTAATGTACCGGCAAGCTATTTTTCTTTTATTATTTCTGACCAGCGCACTCGTTCCCCACTCGATCAATTACTTTGGAGTTGGAGAGAAGTTATTTATCGATCCGGAAGTACATCGTTTTCTTTGATGATCACGGGACCGGGAAATAGCTTTCTAATATTAAACCTCTTGTCCGCGACTCACGCTGGGCTTGGTAAGTTGTACATTACCATTCCTTTCCCTCCCCTATTTCTAACGCCGGCAGAAAATGGAAAACTCCTTGAAGCGTAATGCGTTAACCATTTTTATCATTAGAACATTGGTGCGTTGTGTCCTTTCACCTTTCTTTTTCCTCCTTCAGGTGGAAGGGATGGTTTTGTTTTATTTTTTATTTTTTGTGTTGGATTTCTGACTTCTGGCACAACTTTCGAGTGGACTTTAGCGGGATGGTTCGTCTGTCTTTTCGTTTCGTAGGAAATTTTCTTCTAATTTAAATAATTTGCAACCGAAATGTGCACACGAAGAAAACGAGCAAAACAAGTATTAAGCAACTTCATGGGCACGCACACACACGTAGAAAGCAAAAATTGCTCTACTCATGGTGGAAAAGACGGAAGAGAGAGAGAGAGAGAGTGAGAGACAACAAAAAAACGGGTCACCCCTGGTCACAGGGAGGGATGGAGGGATTTTTTTCAAACTTGACCGTCACGCACCGTTCGACTGGTCCTTTAGCCGGGGAACTTTTGCCGTTTTTTGGCCAAAACCACCCCCTCCCCCCCCCCGCCTTGAAAAAACAAAAGCGAACTTGACCAAATGGTTTCGGTGGGCTTTATAAATTTACATCAGCCTCGCCGAAAAAGGGCCTTTGGGTGGTGTTGTTTTATTTGTTTGCGTCTGTTTTTTGCTTTGGTTTTTATTTTGCAAAACAAATTCACTACACATCCTCCGCCCAGAACAATGCTGGAGGAGGCGTTGTGGGTCGGTACTAGCGCAAAAGCAAATATTAGGGGCCGTTGTTCAGTGTTATCTGTAATTCAATAAACGGTACTCCGTACCACCCTAGAGGGAAACTGTTTTTCCAACTGCTGCTTAAAGGAAGAATCCCACACACACACACACACACACACACACACACACACACACACAGAGAGGCGTAGTAAAAATGTGGTTAAAGAAAAGGTTAAACCGGAACGTGTTGAAGATGAATCGGGCTTATTACAATCGGTACGGTCGAGTCGGTTTGTGGGATGTAGGAATATTTCCATACAGTGTGGGAATTTTGTTTGCTTGTTTTCGGGAAAGCAAGGTTTAGAACAAAGCGCTTATTTTTCAATTTTCTCGTACAGATAAATCGCGGTACGTTGTATTGTTTTAATATTGAAAGGAATTACCTACTTAGCCGACGCTAACAGTGATCAGGATCTGCTGGAGGAATCCCTTCAACAGCTTGACTGGATGGCGAGGTTATGTTATCAGAATTTCTGGTCAAGAGTTCCCAAGAGAGGTGTTTATACAATGAATCTGCTATTTATAGACCCTATTGTTATATTGTGAAAGGGAAAAAAATCAGAAAAAATAAGTAAACACATAAATATCCTTCATCCATAAATGTATCATTCTTTTTCATAAACTACTCTCTCTCTCTTTCTCTAGTAAAATATCCTTTTTTAATCTGGATCAGCAATCAGCATCTTCAATTGTCTAGCGTTGATCATTCAGCTATTTTTACAACATAAAAGTCTACCCTCACGATAAGCATCACAACAGCAGTGCTGGTTTTCAATGAATTCTACCGTTTCCTGCCTTCCGAGAGCGATTAACATCTTCAGTTGACTATCCCATGGTTGCTTCGAGTTAAAAAAGGATAACCACCTCCTCCAGGGCCAAGTGTCCACATCGAAGGGACCGTTCTGCCACACAGTTTGAGATACGATCTTCGATAAAAATGTGTCACCCGACCCGGCACTGTCCCAAACTTCCGGAATGCTTTGAGGTTAGGGATTTGACCGATCTTGCAAATCTGCTTTCGTTCGACTCCATCGGGATGCTGTGAGGATGATGATGGTTTTCGCACGTTTCTCGTTCGCTTCCGAACCCAGGGCTGTATCATTGTCACCATTTCCGCATCCCCTGGACGTACAGTTACTAATGCTCCCGTTCGCAAACCGACAACATCAAAATCGAGAGATAACGTAACGAAAATACAAAAAAAAAAAATTGGAAAAGAGCAAAAACGAAAACGGTCAACATGCCTTGTGCACATTGTGTTGGCCTTTGTCGAGTGACGCCACCATGTTGGGTGTTATTCAGCAATCAATTGCTAAAAAATGGCCTTTTTTCTATTAGTTCGGGCTTTCGCCGTTGTCCTTCCGAAGTGCGGACGGACTGGCTATCGGTTGAAGTGCCCTTTTCCGGTGTGGCAGAGACGCGCGCCTCCCCGGATGCTGTTGGCAGTGTGACCGAAATAGGCCATTTATTATTATTTTTTTGCTTTCTGCAATTCTAGCTCATTCTACAGTTCTTAGTTTTTCTCGCATCTTTCTTGCACTTCTAGTATGAGGACGGTCTGTGTGAGAGTTCTTTTTGTAACGGTAACCAATTCTATTGGGAACCGTTAGTCGAGCGACCGAACAAGCGGCATAATACAAACATTCCCGGTCTTGATAGAATCAATGGTTGTTGTTTTTTTTATGCTTTGCTTTTACCAATTTCTATACCCCAAGACACTAACGAAGATTACAGTGTGTTTGATTGGCAAAGTTTTGTAAGGTTACTTCGTAGTGTTTTGCGAGCCTTTTTGAAGGCAAACTTTCGGAACAAAAGGCGAATCTATGCTGTGCTATTATTGGTCTCCGAAGATACTTTGCTATCCAAAAGATCAGAAAACTACCGACTCCCCCTTTCCAAAGTGTGCCCAAACGTTCCTCCATGTGGTTGAGGATGAGAAGCGAGTACCCATTTTTGTGAGCACCTCTCAACGAGAACTCGATGATCACTGCTTGCATGGGTACATTTAGCACTTCAATCTCAAGAGGTATTTATACTCCGTGGAAAGCTCCTCGAGAGATGAGTATTAAGCACTTCGTCCGATGTTGTTGGATGTATCTAAGCGTAGTAACAGAATGAGACAGAGCTGGTAGTGGCTTAATCAATCATATCCCTCTGGCTATCAGAAACTTTCACAAACCCTGCACAAACCAGATTGGAGATGCGAAAACGTATCCGGCTCTACCGGAGTACGACCGGTCAGTAGATGATGATGCGTAGAGACGATCATGATCGCTACTCAACGAGACTTGGAAGGTGAATCACCGAAGAAGAAGCACAACATCCCTCTAGCATACCGATTGCGTACGGCAACGATATTGGATGACTGTAATTTTCGGACAGCTTAACTCACCGTCAGGGAGAGTGACTTGTAAACGGGTACTCCAGGGTTGATTTCGCTTTACTGCTAGAAATGCATCTTTTTCCGGTTGATTACTGCATCCGACTGGCAGTGGTCAGCTGTATTATAGCCGGATCTACCACACTTGTTTTACGATCGGAGACGATGACCTGGACGTAGACCGGTTTTTCTTCACCGTTTTACGACTATCCTATCCCAACTGTGTTGAGTAATCGCCGACGGTCAGTCGTCAGCGAGAGCTCGAAGGTATTGGTTCGGTCACAGTGTGCCGTTGCTATAACTGCAAACTGTCACTGGAAGTAAAAGTCCAACTTGCGTGACGAAATCAAAGGAACATTGTTCAATGGTGCGTTCCATCGTTGGAAGTTAAACTGTGACCTAGTTCGTTGTTACCAATATACCACACACCAGCAGCTAATGCCAGCGCTGACAAACAGAACTAATATATCTACCATTGTTGTTTCGTTTCAGTTTCTCCGGGTGCTGTGTGTTCCGAGTGAGAGGTGCGAAAAGTGAAAACACTCCGGAACTTCAGTTGGCGGCAATCGAAATTCGCTGTGTAGAATTCCTATGCAAATTATATACACAACAACAAACGTTTGGTAAAAAACAACGAAGAAAGAGAGAGAGAGAGAGAAATATTTTTTGAAGTGAAAAGAGAGTGGAAAGTACACGTCGCAGATTCCTAATCGTCCATGTGTTTATGTGTTCTGTTTTGTAGGTTAGAAAATTATTCTTCGGAAGCTTAGCCCAGTGGTCAAATAATTGAAGAATTTAATCAAAGCGTGTCTTTAAATGATAGCGCTTAGTGTGTGTGTCTAGTGGCCGTGCGAGAGTCACGTCAAATGAAAAGTGTCAAAAGTGTCGTCTAAGTGAAGCCAGTGAGTGTCTAGAGGCTAGTGTGAGTGTACCAGACCGTATCACATATTCTGACACCTGACGAATGAGCATCTGTTCTAGAGCCAGTTATAACTAAAGCGTCATCAGTATCTACTCCTTCGTATCTACTGGTGACAGCAGTGTCACTGGTGGTTAGTGTGCTTGAGTTGCTAGTTTCCCACTCAAAAACAGAGGGATAAAGTGAGTGAGGGTGTTTGTGTGTGTGTTGCCAGATTTTTACATCAAACGGATACTGACCGTGGGTGGTTGTATCCCAAACATCCGGTTTTCATCAGCATCAGCAAAGCAGTCACCACAACAACAACAGAAATACATCCACATCCAAGATGAATGGTTTCCGAGTGCTAAATTTTGCCCTGTTCGCGTTCTGCTTTCTCTGTGAGTAAACGGTGCACAATTTTATTTCTTCCTTCCCCTTTGTGGTCCTCCCAACGTTTTTCTTTCCCCGCCTGTCATATTACGAGTCCCCGGGAGAAGATGCCCGAAATTTTAGGGACACCGAACACCGAGTTCCCATAGAGACGTCCCGTTTGACTCCATTTGTGTGGTTCCAAATCCTGCCGGCCATCATTTCGCTTCCAAAGCTACTGGACCAACCAACTCACTGCAGTAGAGCGTTCCGGGCAGCGTTTCCATTTCCATTCGCCCGGAAGTTTGCCGAAGTTCGTGGCGACGGTTTTAGTTGTCGGTAGAACAACCGTTCCCGTTGCTCTCTTCCCTTTTTGATGGTGATGGGTTTTTGTGTTTCTCTATAGTGGATTGCGGCTGGATTGCACACCGGGCGGTGAATAGCGTTGCGTGCGAAGAATTGTCTCCGAAGGAGATGACGTTCCACTCCAGCGCTCACTCATGCTGCTGCTTCCTGATGAACTTCCTTCCTGCAAACGCTACTCCAACGCTACTCCGCTCTAACCTGGTGGTGTGGCTGCTTCTGCTTACAGCAAACCGATTCCCAGGATCCGGTTTTGCCTCTAACAATGGGTTTTGCTTTTTCGGAACCGGGAATCTACAGCTTTTCTAACCTTAATCCTGCGACACCGACGCCCGCATCCAGCACAACGAGCGAGCGCACTTCCTTGGAAAGACCTTGCCAACCGGTCTTGCACTAACAGTATGCTTTTCCTTTTCTCGTTTGCGGACTGATTCTGTGTACTTAGCCAAAAACCCTCTCTACCACCCACAGCCACCCTAGAGACGCGTGACACTGTGTGGCCTGAGGGGGGTGTGTGTGGTGGGCTCACAACTCCCAACTAACTGCACTTTCGCTGCACTTTGCACTTACGCCGATTTACCATGCTGCATTCCATGCAAAGTGTCGCGTGCTCGTTTGCTTCTTCACAGTCACCATCGTTACACATTGTTTTCGCTGTGAGTTACTTCGAGTGCAGTGTTTGCGTGTGTCATTTCGCACCCGCTTCCCTCGGTTCTTATCCGGTTGTTTGGTTGGGCGCGCCCAATGTGCACATTTTTGCCGTGTGATGTTTGTTTCGCAGCATCAAATGATTCGGATCCATTTTCACGAGCTGTCACCAGGCGGCTGGGGTTGATGTGCTTTATGCATCAGCTGGAATGCTTTTCATGCCCGTCTGCTCGCTTTCGACTCGTCTGCAAAACGTCACCGATTGCGATGCGTCTTTTGGTGATGCATTTTTTTTCCTTTTTGGTTTTTCTCCATTTTCCACACGCTTACCCATATGATGTACGACTTGGAAAAGCATAGCAGAAGATTGCCCATTTGTTCTGTTTTTTCCGGTCGGAGCTTCGTTTTTTTGTTTGTCCTGCCTAAGATGCAACGGATGCGTCTTAGGGACAGTGGAACATAAGACTTTGTGACATGCTCGGCGAAGGATGGAATGCTCGAATGTCATTTTGTTACCGTTCTCCGGGAATGTTGTTTTGCGATAAAAATTGCTTTCCGCTTTGAAACTTGATCGATCGTTTGCACTCTAACGACCAGTCACGGAAATGGAACAGTTCTGTCTCGGTATTGTAGAAACTGGTTCATTTTACAGCACATTCACAAAACTTTAACTTTTTTTGATTACAGAAACATTAACTGAAACTTTCAATACCGAAGTAATACAATAAATATTTTGAACAAATTGTTAAAGTTGTATAAAAACTATCAATTATCAAAATTTTGATACCAAAATATCAATATCAATATGTTGTTTTAGGAACCTTTTGTTCAACTTTAAAATATACAGGGTGGCATCGTAGAAGTGATACGCTTTGTTTATGTAATAAAATTGAAACCATTGGTTTGATATCTATTCAAAATCGATTCAACTATCATCTATTAGCACCAAACTTGCATTTTATTTAATATATTTAAAACCTTTCACCTTTGCACTTGATAATGACCCAAAAACGCCACTGGAAGTCGTTGCAGACTGTATGGACTATTTTATTCTGCATTCTGCAGATCAATAGTAAAGAACTTAATCTGTCATCATAATTTGTCATTGACACAAAGTGCTAGAAAACACCATACAGGAGCTTTCGAATTTGCGTATCACTTCCAAGGTATATGGGGCGGCGATGGGAGATTGTTTCGGCGCCGGGCTCTCACACCACGGACCGGGGTTCAAATCCCATTCGGACCGTCCCCCCGTAGTGAGGATTGATTATTCTACTACGTGGTATAAATAAGTCTCGTAAGCCAGAAATGGCAGGCATGACCGGAATAGGTCGTTACGCCAAAGAAGAGAGTTCCAAGGTATATGGATAGTTAGAAGGTAGAGTTTTCTAGCGGCTCGGTGGCCGAGGAGATTGCGTCGGCGGTCTTGGAACGGGGGTAATTCCGAGGTTCGAGTCCCATTCGGGCCGTTCTCCTGTACGCAAGACTGCCTATTCTGTTATGGGAACATTCTAGTTACAGAAGCCAGAAATGGGAGGCCAAGACCTCTCGAGGCTGTAGACCACACCACCCATAGAAGAAGAAGAAAAAGAGTTGTTGTCTAGAGCAAATTGACATTTCTCCTCAACATGACAGAACCAATTCATGTATGTTTTTATTTGGGCATCGGGAATGTGAGTGAAAAATCTCCCGAAAAATGGCACTCATCAAAAGTTGATATAAATTCACCTTCTGACTTCATACACAACGTTTATCACTTCTACGATGCCACCCTGTACATTGATTCTTTGAAAGCAATATATTTAAAAGATCAGTACGACGAATGAGAATTAATTTAAAGTTAGGGAATATAAGAAACATGCTCTTGAACTTATCAAAACTGAAACTTATATCCTTTGCGCGTGTTTGCTGCTATTAAGATAACATTGTTTTACAATTTACGTAAATAATACTACTGCTCTATACAACATACATGTTGGAACGCTAGGGCAATCAATGTAACACAACTAAAGATTCAGTAAATAATCTTCAAACACGTTCCTATTTAGCCTTCCTTCAGATGGATCAACTATTCCAAGACAAGGGTTTATTAATTTAGCACAAAAATATAATTTTGATGTAAACTGCAACTCCACCAGCAAAATCTTTCTCATAATTTCGCACCCAGGTTGGATGCACAAGTGCATAGACCATTAGAAAGTGAAACATCATTCCCGCTCACACACCCGCAAGTTTCGTTCGATGTCGGTTGCGTGTTTTTCAAGTACAGCCGGCATACCAGGCACACACTGCAAACGATGAACCTTACCGATGCCCTTACCGATGTAAGCCGGCCCACCGACTGCACCAACGCAACCTACGCAATTCCGAGTCAGAGTTTCGCGGTTTGTCGGATTCCGTTCCCACCCGTTGATGTGGTCACCTTTGGCGAAGTGCATCGACTGTAACCTTGCGTAGCCTTGTGCGGTCGGAACTTCCAGCCCCATATGCATACGGGAGGTGGCGGTGCGCTTAATGCAAGATTAATTAAGACTCCAGTCTGGCTTTGAGCACCAAGAGCACACCCGGCAAAAGCATCATGTGATGCTAACTGCGTGCATTATATGCGAATGGGAAATATCGCTGAAACTGGAGAAGCCGAGAGAGCGCATCGAGCTGATTGTAGGAACATAAATGACTCGGAGGTTGGGAAATGGAATGGAATTGTCATACCGGATCAAACTCCCAGTCAAGCGTACGTAAACTTGGATCGATTTAAAAGTAATTAAAAAAGACATCGCAATCATTCGATAACAAACAACGCTCTGTTTTATTGTCGATTAGACATCAGTTTTATGTCCTGTACAAACTGAGCTAAAGTGCTACGAAAAAAAGGGAATTGAATTAAATCCTGAGGCGTGAGTCAATGCTGGAGCTTTAAATCACGCTTTAGCAGTACTGTTGGGGACGCTTTATCGAGCATGAAGCTGCTCTTTGCAGTTCCATATTTTAGCTTCAGCAATGCGCATTGCAATGATAGCATTCAGATGGGACGATTCGCAATAACCATTTGCATAGCCATTAAACCTAGATCGACTAAGCGCGTAAAACAGAGGAGCCTAAGATAGGGTGTTTTTTTGCTTAACTCCTCTGGCTTCATCCTTGACTCGTTACGGCATCATTGGAGCGGTCCTGTTTTTTGTGTTGGCTTCACACAGCTCCGGTGTGCCTTTTATAGCTTTGCTTTGTTAGCTCAATCCATAAAATAACATTTTCATTACAACGCTACTCGGTCGGTCTGTGTTCGGTCACTGGAGAGATAGTGAACCATCCCGCTGGATTTGAATTGATTCTACGCAGGGCTGCCACAACAGCTGAGAGACTGGCTGGTAGTTGGTGGTGTACTACGCGAAGACTGTTTGATTTCTTTTGAAAAAAAAAAGCACATACGCGTTCAACCCCACCAGGGAGGGGATGTAACAAACCCGGAGGGTTTGAATGATTTTCCCAGGGTGTTTCAATCGAGCATAAATTACCGAACATTTACGATAGATCCCCTAGTCCGGCCCATCACCGGAGCACACATATGCGCGATTGTTGCGAGGCAGGTTTCTAAAATCGATAAAATTAAATTTACATCCATTTGGCGAGCAATGGAAACGCACACAAATGGTCGTCGCGTCCTTTCGGTTGTGACACCTGACACACCGGGTACCTATCGGTTCTAATCTCACCGCCAGTCCCGAAGGCCATTTACGACTCACTACGGTTCATTTGGTGTAGCGATGGAGGCTCGATTGGGAAAGGAGAAACGGTTTCTAAACGATTACTTCCCCCCCACCCCCTCCAATCATCACGCTAGAGTTATAGTTGGGTGCTTCCGAAACGGAGTAATTCGCGATACGATACCACCGTCACTGTTGCGTCAAACTCCCCGGTCATAGGAGCGTCACTCGTGCGGATCGGCTACATCCACAAGGTTCCTTTACTACTTTTGACTCTCTTGCACTCTCACCACATCCACAGCGAACGGGCAACAAAGTGTGCCAATAAGTAGACAACCATTAGTGGGTAAGAGCAGATGGGTCGAAAGATTGTAAGTACCTTGGTGACAACACGCTGTCAAATTGGGGATCTCATCACCTTTGCTATCTTGTATCTTGCGTAGTATCTGTTTGATTGGAACCAGACCACTAACTACCCGACCGCAGCGTAATCCTGGTACTGCAGTCAAGGTAAATAAGACGTTACCTGTTTCTACTGACAGGACAGCTAATTGTGCATTTACTTCTGTCAAGTACATCACACCACATGCAACTTGTTACGAGCAATCGGTTACTATTTACCTTTCGACCTGTAACACCAACCTTAGCTAATACATGGTTTAGTAGCGTCCATCTGTAGGTTACCATGTGCACAGTCCACCATCTTGACCGTCGTATAGGTAGTGTGTGTACGATACTTACGCACGGCATGATACACTATGCTACACCTCCACAGAACTGATCGAAGCGTTACGAATCGTTCGAGACCTTCAGCTAGTTTTACTTTCATTACCAACCTGTGTGTGTGTGTGTGTGTGTGTGTGTGTGTGTGTGTGTGTGTGTGTGTGTGTGTGTGTGTGTGTGTGTGTGTGTGTGTGTCGACCCGCACTGGGAACTGGGTGAGAGATCAACTGTTTGCTGTAACTACCGCACAATGATCATGTGTAATGGCAGCAGTATTCCCCGTGGAGAAGGTTCATTCGTTCGTGGGGGATCTTTATGAAGATCTCAATCTCCAGTGCGTGCAATGGCGGCCGGTGGTATGTAACGAAAGGGAAAACGAAAATTATTTAACGCAAGCTTGTTTGTGTGTGTTTTTCGATGATGATCCACACTCGCACTCATTTGCTAAACATACACACACGTGTGTGTGGCAGAGCGAAGGAGAGCTTTCGAGGTGCAGCAAACGATTGTTGTGGGTTTCGCGCCAACATCCTCACGCGTCTGATGTCTTCCGGTCGTACACCGGCCGACCGTACCGGATAAATGAAAGTCGTTTGGGCATGCTCCAAGTAGTGGGCATGATCACATCGCGTCAATGAAAGTGATGGCCCAGATACGGTGTGATTGTACCCCTGGTGCTGCCTTTCACTACTGCACTGTTTGATACGATGATCGTGCAACGACCGACCGCAAAATGTGGAGGGCCCTACATGTTTGTAATAATAAAAAGAAAGTCAGTAAACAAAAACACTACCCAACCAACCGGGATTATGGGAAAAGTAAGTACACTCGTTTCCCTTTCATTTTCCCTGCATTAAAGGGTTTTAATTTGTTTACGCTTCGACCTCCGATGGTTGATGAAGTTCCCCTGGGCACACCTTGGAGAGTTGCACAATTCCTGATTGCACCTGGGTGGAGAAAACGACATTCACTTTTTTATCTGCTCTCCTTACCAGACAGAGATGTTTTGCAATTTGTAAAACATTACCCGATGAGATTTCCAGATTTAGAGCTATTCTCAAATCTCAAGGACTCTTAAACGGTATCATAATAAGGCCGGAAGCAAACGTTCATCGTTGTCCAAACTCATCCAAACATTGTGGATATGAGAAGCTCAAGTAGCCACCTGTTCATCGTTAGGCTCGTGTTCCAATTTGAACTCGTTCGCCGAAAAATGTTCATTTCGAATTGTGATCGAAATTGTTTGTTGATTTTGGTAACTGTATCTAATTGGAAGTTCTCTATGCTGGTCGCTCCAATTTCTGGCATCTCGTCTAGCGCCATGTTTGGAAAACAAAAACCCGATCCGGCTCATGATCGATGGTGTATAATTTTCACAAAAGCACTCAACAACTGCCGAACATTCCAATGCCGGTGGCACCGAAGCGTAGCGTGAGCGTTCGATGCCACGGACAGCGGACACGGCGGTAAGGACGCTGGAAGCACCACGAGGCAGACAAAACAAAAACATTCCGAAAACGGTAGTAATTTGATCATTGAAGGAGGCTCCAAAAATTGATTTTAGATAAACATTTGTGCAGACCATCCCATCCCATCCTAGCTGCCCAGCTGCTCCAAATGAGCTGAATCATCTTTCCAATCCAATTCGATTTCATCCATGACCGAGACCTGGCTAACGGTCGACGCGGCCAAAACTCGCAATAGGTACGTGGTGAACTTGACTGACAATGATGATGGAAACCAGGGAAGGAAGGTTGCGCTTGTGGTGGTGGTGGAGGCGCTGGTGTTCCACTGCACGCACCAACCACGGATCGGAATCGGAAATCGAAGGCATCTCGCGGTGCAGCACGTTAGGTCATTAGCAGCAGCGTGCGTACGGATTCCATTTGGTTTAGTTTGGTTTTTGCGTGCCTCTCTCGAATTTCTCTCGTTTGAAACCGATTCTATCTTAATAGGATTTTAATTGGAGCACCGTCTAACAGAGATCAGGCATACCTTGAGGACGGCATTCGGTACCGCACACAATAGATCACCGTGAGACCTTCGAATGTCACACAAAGGGACACGGCGTAGTAAAGCGACTACCGAGAGACACACATTCTGAGACCTCTTGGTCACGGAGAAGCAGGTTTGACGAGAAGTGTCTTTCTTACGAGCTGCTTTTTAATATACACGCGCGTTTGATTTAGTACCAACCATCCAACATTACAGCATTGTCCCATACGAGGGCGTATAAAATGGCACACACTCAAACCATGGCTCCGGATGGTGCCAGGTGAAACGTAAAATGTGAAAGTCGTAAAACCGATGCCCGATGGTTTGCTTAAACAGCTTTCGATCTCTTCCCCAAGCCCCATTCCCGGCGGGACTTCAAGTCATCGGCAATTGCACTTGGAGCGAAGCATCGGAAGAAGTTAGTCTTCCAATCTCTCCATTGCATGCATTGCCATCCGACCACCGGAAGAGGATGATGGTAGATAATCGAACTCAAACACCACGTCATATTGTCGCTTTCACCCTGGAGACTTGCTGGTTACCCTGAGCAAACAGGCTGATCTGGATATAGCTTCTATTAGCAATCTAACAAGTTTAGCCGCTGAAAGTCTCGCTCTGTTGTAATTCTGTTTCGTGGGGCTTTTCCGGTTGCGCAAAATTGACTTGAGTAATCGGTAAAAGACTGTGCAGATGCGACATAAGATGGTCAGAATAAACATGACTTACTAATAGCTGCCGGGTGTCTCGGTGCACCAGAATTGATTGGAACAGCATGTGCTAAGGCGAGAGAGTTTATTGGTTATTGGAATATTGGATAGAGAAGTAGTCGTAATGAACACAATGTTTCTATTTAACGTCAGCCATCACTGGCTGTGAAATGAGATTTTATAAAACGGATGATTTATCAGTCCATGGCTATTGACGCTTATTGATACTATCAAGCGGCTCGCAAACTGGTTTCTTCGGAGTTGAAGTGTCCACAATTATCTTAACGAGTGTGTGCCATTCACATCCTCAGCTCCTTGGATAGATGAAGCAGTAGGATTGGGTGTGGAACGGCTCGTTGTTGTAATTAAATGCATAACTCATTCCCCCTCACCCCGCTACTGTACGTAAGTTGCTGGTTTGGGCGTTTGGAACAAGCTCTAATGGTAGCTGTAAGAAGCACACACCTGTAGCGATAAGTAGGATCGTTATAAATGCGGCAAAATTCCTTCTTCTCTGGTACCGTACCAATGATTATCCATCCAACAGCTGCTGGTGTTTTTGTTTCTTTGCTAAAATTATTGGTACACATTTTAACCTCATTCCTGGAGGAGAATCTCGGTCACTATCAGATTGTGTCTGTGAATGTGTTTTCTTTAACTCCGAAAGTGAACGTCCTGTTCGGGATTGGGAAGTTGCGGATAATTGATCGAGCTTTCATACTATTCGACTCGGTTTTTGCTGGATTCAGGTTGGATGGATCATTAAGAAACGCTTTCGAAGGTGATCGTCCAACATGACAGGGCGTCCCATTTCGTACCCCAATTGCTCATCGTTTGTCATACAAAATGGTTATTGCCCATAGGGAGGACAGACAGAAAAAAAGAAGCTTAGACCAGTTTCATTGCGAGGTCGAACAATGGACAAATAATCTGCCCAACATGAGCAGTTCCAGCCTTCCTCAGCAGTCAAAATGCGCGGTAACATGGCGTATTTCTACGAACAACCTGGCAGGTGCTCCATTAGACTTCTCTCTCTGTCTCCCTCTCACGTACATACATCATTTCCAGTGTAGGCTCGATATAAAGCGATCAATCACTCGACAAAAGCCAACGCAATCGAACGTGCCCACCAGCCTACATGCCTTATGAAGAGAGAATCACAGCAAAAAAAAAAACACACACACTATCCTCTAAACACTCTGTCGCCTTACTGTGAAGGATTTTGGAGGATGAATCAGATGGGCGAACGTAAATGACGTGAAGCAATCAGTTTTGGTAATAAAACGCAAATAAAAACTAACCTGACGTGCCATCAGGACGTTACGATGTGACAGTCTCGCACCATCAATGGAAACTAATTGCCCGCTATCAACTACCGCATGGCGTCGTTTTTCTTTATAGACATACACACAGACACACAATTGTGTTTTGTAACAAATCACCTGCGATAAAATGGATAGCTATCATCGCTATATACGTATGTTCATAAAGGGTAGATGTAAATTTGCTCTTATGAGAGGCAATTGTTTTTTGGCACTCCAGCTACGGATCAGATTCCCGCTGGAGATGAATGATAGCGTTGAGTGACAGGTGATATATCCGATTAATTAGCGGATTTAGTTCTTGCTTTCAAACATGTCACGTTCTGGCTTTGCTCTGTGTGTGTGTGGTTTAGCCTTTGCTTTACAGATTGCAGGTTGTGTTTCCTGCGAGAAGTTCTGTTTGAAACAGATTAACACTTTACACATGCATTAATATCACTTCGTTGAAGCACAATTAATCATCGTAATTGAGGTGCTAGCTAGTATTTCTCCGAAAGATCCAATGATTATAAAGTTCTCCCAACAAGAACAAAGGAATCAGAGACGGGTTGTTCGTTAGAAGATTAGAACGAAATATGATACAATTATTGTCTGAGTGGAAAGGTGGAAATGCTTCAATCTTAGGTAATTACTTTACTCTCATCGATAGTATCCTGACGAGGGAGCTCCGAATGGATGTCAACCGATGACTTGAAATGATTGTTGTCCTGATGTTTTGAGCGTTGCTTTAAGTTGATATTTTCTTCACCATCACCAACCATCACCAACAAAGGGTTTATGGTTTATGTCTGTGTTTGCATAGCTCGCACACTCACAGGAAAACTTTAATTTCTACTATGTCTGGACGGGTTAGCGTTGGACTTGTAATGGAATAGTTTCCCACAGTGCATCTTGAAGGCGAGGCTTTAACACTGCAGATCGTACGTAGTGATTTTATAAAGTTTTCCTGCACGAGCAAGCACTTGTCTTGGTGTGACGGTAAGCTCCTGAACAGCTCGATCAATATTAGTTCTGCTAAGATGCAAATTCTCCGACACTCGGCAAATATGTTGATATGGATACCACTGTCAAACGGTGTTTCAAATAATCGTGCTGCAAGTGTTCCAGCGTCACTCCTGCTGCATCAGTAGATAATCTCATTATTGTGAAATGAGATGAGCAGACGCAAGGGGAACAACAGTAGGTGCTTCCTCTGCTCACTAATGGACTCTTTGTATACAATCCTGTTACTTACCATATGCATAAACCTCGGGAGGAATAGTGGAGTCAGACTTCTTGGGCTGTGTGGAGCGTTACCACCAGGAGCGGGAAGAAGGTTAGACTGATGGCTGGTGAGCAGAGAGCACCATTCTGACGGCACATTATAGCATCCATCATGCATTCCGGTAGCCTTCCGGGTCACGAAAGGCTTCACGTAAGGAACTCTACTTTCGAATGAATTTCTCATCAATGCACGAAGGATTAATAACCAGCATGCAGCAATGGTGGAGCTGCTGCATATGTGCATTGGATCCAAAGTCGACTGACCAGTGCAAGTCCCAGTACAGTGGTGTGGAGTTTTGCAAAATATACCACCACCATCGTAAGGCAGATCCTTTTGCGCCATTTCAAATGGCGTCCACCTACCTGTCGGGTATTCAAGAGGCCTAGGAAACCAAACAGCTTCCTCCTTGCTGCAGTAACTCCTGCTTCTGTAGGTATAGGCAGTGTGGTAATAATATTGATTGAATTTATTACCAACCATGTTCAACCATGGGGTTCACTGTACGGTTGGGTTTTACATCCATCCAGACACGCAACTGCGTTCGTCCAACTCACAGCTGCATTGCTTACCATTCTTCCAAGGAAGCTGACCAACCCATTCTACCAACCCGAGGTACCGGATATCGTACTCGGAATAGGAGGCATGTTAGGGTACAAGTTTACCGTTAAGCAACGTATGTATTCGTGGCTGGACTTCTCGGTCGGAACCGAACTAGACCACAGCCTAACGGTAACGGTGGACGAGACTCTTCGCCAGACTCAGCCCACGTGTGTAGTAATCGTATAAGTTCCCTTACAGCCAGGCCCTGTATTCAAATTAGGCATGGCTTCCCTGCCACCTTGCACCCAAACACACACTCACACACACATCTTGTCTCAATCTCGTTACAACGCCGCTTTTGATAACATTGCAATTATGATGACCGTTCCCGCTACTGTTACCCATCTTGCGTAGGCCGAGATATGTGGATCGTTAGCAATTTTTGTTCGTTGTTCGGAGTGAACTACATTCTTCATGACAGGCTTTTTAATGAACTTGCCGCTTCTTTCTTCGCTTTATAGCGTGTAACTTTGAAGCTGCTGTGTACCGTCCGACGTAGCTGTGAAGCAATTTAAGGCTTTTGAATTTTTGATAGAATCTCTTCTGACTCCTACATGGACCCCGAGTGCCATTAGCAGTGTATCTGAGTGCAATATGAGTTTGGGCACAATGTAGGTGTTTGTGAGAGAAGGGAAAAAAAAACAACACATTGTTAACATTATCTCTAGAAGAAGATTCAAAGTTGACAACTATTATCTGCCCATTTTGTAGTCCACGCATGTTGGAAAGGTCTATCACGGTATCCTTTTGTTACTATCCTTCTACTTTGACTGCTTTTACTTTGCCGAAAGGAAGTTTATGGTAGTGGAGTACGAAATTTCATTATCTCCGGCAACATTCACCCCATCCCAAGGCAGATTAAACATGATTTAGGAAGACATAAACTCATATCTGACGCTCTACCATCCCGCTGCGCCATTTGCAACACACTTTAAAACGTTTCATGACACATGTACCCAAGATTCGGTTAGGCTGCGTAATTAACTCTCCCTGTGTGTCTGTGCCATCGGGACCACATTGGAATTATCTTCGCCTGGCCATGACATAAGGTATCGTTAGGCGAGCCAACGCCTTGGGGCGACTTCAAATTTACCGTCTTTTCATGACGTTCCCCGTTCCCGTTCGGGCAGAGTTATTCGGTTTTACATTTATCTCATTAAGTGTCTACAACATGGCCGCGCTCGATTAGCTTGGACAGTTTTGTGGGGAGTGGGCGAGTGTGGGTGAAGGCAAACCGACACCAATAAACTCCCGCTCCCGTGGCGGATTTCAAATGTCAACCTCCAGGGAAAGGGCGGGATGGGTGTTGGTTGGTAATTTTTTAATTACTGTCACACTGGTGCCACTTTCTGGGAAGAGATTGTTACACTGAAACGCTGAACGCATTTTAAAAATGGTCCCAACATTTCCTTCCCAAATGACACTTGCAAACCGGCATTTTGATGCTGGGATCTCATTTTACGAAGCCTTCCGCTCCCAGATCCAGACCATCCCGAGATTTCCCTGTGCTGTGGGTTGACGTTTGAAGGCGAAAGTTTACGTCTGTGTCCCTTTTTTGCACGCTCCTGGCTAATTTGATTAATTACCTCCCACTAAAGGATTGTTGGATTCTGTGGAAGTAGGAAGCGTATTTTATGGTGAATGTGTATCTATGTGTTGCGTAAGATGTACGAAACACACCAATAAAAGAATCGCCCAAGTGCTGTAACGCAATCCATGATGATTGCGCACCCCGTAATGTGCGTAATGTCCTGATGAGGCGTAAAAAAGAGTTATGGCCATCAGCGGCAGGACCTTTTTCGGTGTCATAGAGGTTTAGAGCGGTCGGTTCTCCGGTTGAAATGACCCTTGCTTGGGATCTCAGCACCCATTTCAACAAAGGCGCTTCATTTGTGGTCTAACTCCACCCTCCCGGGGAGGGGTTCGGGTCATGTTGCAGTTGGGCCATGGTTGAGAAATTACTCAATTACAAACACACTAGCGCAGTAGCGGAAGATCGGTTGGTGGAAGAAATTGGGTAATTTCGGTGACACCGAGACCTCGCCTTCGTTATGGGTTATGCGCTCAACCCCCCTCCGGGGACGATTGCGTTCGTACTAGTGCGGGAGCGACTCAAGAAGCGGGTTCACAAATGCCAATGCAATGTTGCTAGACGGTGCAGCCTCTTAGTATGTAATTTAAGATCTACTACACCCTACACGGATAGTTGCGATGCACTGACAAGCGGCTGGGACGGTGTCAAAGAGCAAAACGGTCCAACAGATCGAGTCGTATATCTTCCGAGTCGAACGCACGCAATGATTTATCGTTGGCAACTTGTTTACTACATCAACAGTGAAAATGCGTCAATGCTACTGTGAATTGCATTATACCATCCCAGGCATCTTGCAATCGGTGCTACAATGCATCCATGCAATCGGTGAAGTCACGCACTGCCAAGACACGGGAACCACATACCAGTCAACGTCTGCTGAAGGAAAATTCGAAAGGAAAAAGCACAACAATAATCGGGCGAACGAAAGCAGTAAAAGTGAAACTGCAACTGACTTCAATCGGAGGTCGCGGAGGTGACTTGTTCGGTACGGATGCATTTGGCCGTGAGCTTGGATTACAACGCTTCCCATGGGCGTTGATACACGATCGGTAGTAGTAGTCGTCTTTCTCCTTTTAGTTTTCGCGGTCAGCCGGCGAAGGGATGCCCCTGAGAAGTTAATCATTGACGCCTGGCGATGATTTCCTCGAGTAATCGGTCCCGATTGACAGGAAATGGGAGAAAGGGCCAAGGATTTTTACAGTGCGCTAGCGTGTAAAGGCTTAATGAACGATAATGTAGTAATTTCGAGACTATTAAAAGTGTCTATGAAAGAGTCCTGGACGAACAGTAGCTTCCACCCAACTGGTAAAAGCTCTTGGATGAATTAAGAAGTAGTATACTATGTTTGTATACTAAGAATTCAAGAACTGATGCTTTATTTGAGGTTAGATATCAACTTGAAGTTGTCTTCTACTTCTTATTCCATGGCTCTACAACCTCTAGAGGTCTTGTGGCTTGCTATTTCCGGTTTCCGTGACTTGAATGTGTACTCGTAACTGAACGGCTCGAATGGGATTCGAAACTCAGTCCTGTCCGTTTGAAGACCGGTGCAGCTATCTCCTCGGCCACCGAGCCGCTTGTCATCTCGTGTACTAAAATTGACATCTTCTTCTGTTAGAGACACATTTTGCATTCTTCGAACCTGCTACAGAACTGAACGATGTCAAGTAGCAAATAGAGTGAGTGAAGGCTGCATGAATATGATTGGACAACTGTGCATATTTCAGCATCTTTATAAAATGTTCAAACTCACTTGAAAAAAAAAAAGAAACATATCTGGAAATTCTCCTTTGCTCACCGTATCGAATCAAGCCCGAAGGAAGAGAAATACCCAGAAACGAAATATATACGAGAGTTAAATGTGCAAAAATCATTGACCATGACGGTTACGGAGGCCTTCACGAACCTACTCAATAATTTTTCGATGACCGTGATGGATGGATGGATGGCCGGTTTTGCTTTCTTTTCAGCTACGAAACATTCCCTTTTCGCGTCCGATGCGCTTCCTACCTGCCCGCGCCTCCTCGAGTCAGCAGGCGCAACAAAAATGAAGAAAATTGTAGCAAATCGCAAAGCCCTCCCCAAAACTGTGGCTCGGGAAGTGAGCAACCTCTGGCTGGTGCGGAAAAAAAGAAGATAAACAAATCATGGTAATAAACTACCCCGGCCCGATGTTGGACGATCAAGATTAAAAGCAGATCCTTCGCTTTATTGAAAGAGAACTGGCGCTTTTGATCCGTACAGTTTGTGGCGGGCCATTTTTTTTTTTGGTTGTTGTTGAGGGAATTGGAGTTGATCCAATTACTTCGATTTATTCACTGACTGATGATGGGCACTAGGGAAGGTTTTTTTTTATTGCGTGTCGTATTTACCGTCATCTGCCGCCGAAAAAAAAAGAGCCCGTGTTATAAATGATTGTGCTGAGCAAGAAATATGATATGCAAACAGCGTCATTACGAAAAGACTGTAACGAATATCATACCACCAGGCCCCCGATCAGTTGGTGTCCCGTTCATGTGTTTCTGCTTGCGTTGACAAAAGTGGGTGGAAAAAGTTTGCAAAATGAACTATTATATGTTTCCACACTACCAACCATGTTCCAGAGCACTTTCCTTCCGGTATGTGGGGAACATTGCGTCCTATACCGATTGGGCATACGCGTAGTACGTACACTGCCCTGCCAATGCGTACATGATTTGATAAGACGCTGCAGATGATGGATGGTAAGGTTGCTGCTACTTCCGAGAGTAGCCGGAAACACCTCGACACGGACACTGGGCAAGTGAAAGTGACTGATGGGAAAGGGAATGGATGGAAGAGCTTGATGGAGCACGCGCTAATCGCCACCGTGTCAGCAGGTTCGGGATTGAAAAGGAAGAAATTATGATTGGCAGTTTTTAAGCTCCATCCTGAAGTATCAGTATCGATGGTTGAAACGCTTTGCTTGTTGGCCAATACGGCGGGTGGTACACGTGCGGAAAGATTGGCACTTCCGGAAGAGAAGACGGCTCGGTAGGACGGTTTGAAGAGGGTCTACCTTTTTGATGGAATGGTAACGCATTCGAAAGAACCGTCCCTTTTTTTTTGCTTGCGGAATAATGTAAAAGAGATTAAATTCTGCTTCTAATTTGAGCATTGCACAGCTACGTTGGCACTTTGATGACGTTTGATGAACAAAAGTGGATACGAATCTGTGTGAAGCTCTTAACTTCTTTCCTCCCAAATGATGCCATACATCACCAAAGAAGATTATATTCACAATCATTATTGATGATTGATGTTGGAGATACCACTACCACTAGATAGGATGAGCGAATATCTCAAAGCTTGAAGATGTAGAAAATGCATCTCATTATTAGTATTTGATGACATTTTACACTGTTAGATTATGCAGTTGGCTCCGAGACAAATTGGAGGTTAGTGTCGGGTATTGGAAACGCAGTACGAAGGTTGAGGCTCATTTAAACTCCCCACTGAAATTATTAAATAGTTTCAACAACAGATGGAGCTTTTGACTATTTTTTAGTCTTATACAAGTATAGTGGAGCGCCGATTATTCGGGTGCCTCTTAATCGCGTGTCGGATTATCCGGTCAGCTTAAAAAATGACAGTTCGAAAGATATTTTTGACACATTTTATGCAAAAACAGTGTCGGCAAATAATAGATGATCAAACTCGTAGAAAAATTAAAAAAAAATGTTTTGCAATAATAATACAAAATAGAATTAACTAGAGACATCAAAAGACAACCTATACCCATTATCGGTATTCTCCGCTTATCCGGCAAGGGCTGTATTCCGAAAAGCACGGATAATCGGCGCTCCACTATCGGCGTCCTGTCACGGTCGCCATGTAGTGATATCTTTAGTGAATAATTAGAACTTTCACGGTGCAGCTATTTGTTAGTTCAAATTTTATTCGGTCAGCGTTTCCTCGTGATTAGACTTGTCGAATGCCTCGTACAACCTTACGAATCCTAAATTTATACCTACTCCTTCGCGCCAAAAATTATTCATCCTTATCTTGATTGGTTACTCCTAATTAGTTATTACATATCCTAATTCTTATTCTCTATGTTTTCTATTCTAAGGCTATTCTATTCTATCCTACGCATTACATGAAACTGGTCCTTACAACTACATCTATGACTTAGCTATAATTCTTTATCTTACTATAATGCGCGTTGCCTATATTGCAGGAGCTACAACGAGTACGGTTAAGCTACTGTGTTCAATACTTACTTCAATACTTGAATAATACTAGGCAACATATAGCATGACATCATCATTCAGAGCTCTGCACCTGTTATATAGAGCATTTGCATAAAGATTTTGGCTTTCAGATCTCTATTCCAGTGCACAATACTAGCTGGAAGAGTCTTAGAATTTGGAATACCTTAGGTAATTAGACAACTCAACTTCAATTTTAGATTTATTGAGAGGGCGTTTTGACAAATGCAACTGAACTCAATTTGTGATTAA
>AXCM01002346.1:0-30921 GCA_000473375.1 Anopheles culicifacies | reverse complement strand
GACGCCTGTCGCTTCTTCGACGCCGGCCACCCGTTCGAGGAATTACGATACCATTCTCAAACACGTCCGTAGCAAGCCGCGTAAAGGTGCATTTAAAAAGAGAGCCATTTAGTTAAGTTTCTTGCTCTTCTGTTGAGCATAATTACAGAATGAATTCATTAGTTCCTACCAGCTGTAAATGGAATGCTCCAAAGGAATTGTATTTCATGCGTTAAATAAAAGCTTGTTTCACGTTGTTCACGAACACAGTTCGTTGAGTTTATTCACAAACCGAATGAAAAGAAGGTACCAGTTTGCAATCTCTTTTTCACAGTTTCTGTCTGTCTTTGCCCTGCCTCGCGACCACGGAGCA
Organism: Anopheles culicifacies; assembly: GCA_000473375.1. NCBI lineage: Eukaryota > Metazoa > Arthropoda > Insecta > Diptera > Culicidae > Anopheles > Anopheles culicifacies. The sequence continues at coordinate 30,569 of AXCM01002346.1, read as the reverse complement.
TGGTGAAGTGATGCAATGTGGATGTTTTAGAACGATGAAAACTATTTCAATTGTGCTTCAGTACGTGTCCTTGATGCGGGCACGCGGAATAAAAAAAAATCAATGTTGCACTCCGGAAAGAGCAGCCGAGAGATAAGGGCACACTGCTAGGAATTCCTTACAAATTAAATTAGTCTTCAAGATGGATGGTTGAGTCAGCGATCCGCTACCAGCAACGGGGGAAATCGGTTGCTAAAGCACATCTCCAGCTTCGCCTTGTATTGCTGCTGCCTGCTGCTTCGAAAGATGTTGACCTAGTGACTGGTGTCGGCCGATTTAGTTCGCCTTCTTCGCTGACTTGCCCATTGCTTCGTACTTTGACTTTGAACTGTACCACATCGCGTACGGGATGGCCAGAGAGGGCAGCGTCAGCAGAGCGAACGCTAGCCAGTCCAGATAGTGCGAGCTGAACTGCTTGTTGAACTGTGCTTCGGCAACGATTGCACCCTCACCCGGTTCGGAGCTGATGGTGAACTGAGGCTCGGTGGCATCCTCCGTCGCCATGTAGTTGACCTCGGCAGCGGTGAAGTTAAGATATCCGTACGTTTTCGGCCGCACAACAACGATGTGCGTTACGTTGGTCTGGGGCGCAATGCGATCAATCGATGCGGACAGTTGACCACCGACCACTTCGAACACCTCCGGATGGAAACCATTGTCCACTGTAAGCAAGATCGAAATGTTTAGCGACTCGTGCTTACCGGCCGGAAAGAAGGAGTTCGTGAGTGTGGTTTTCATCACTTACCCAAGCGAACATTTACAGCCGGTCCGGAACCAACGTTGTACAGCGTGTACTTCACCACAATATCACGTGCTTCGACCAGATATTTGTTCAGAATGTGCTTCGAAACCAGCAGGCGGGCCGTATTTTCCTCGTTGGCCAAGCCAAGCTGGCTGACGGCGAGCAGCGCAAGCAGAGCGTACAGGTAGCTTTTCATCTTTGCTGTTGAATACGAGTAACTTCGACGATTATTGACCGCACTTTCACGTTTGTAACGCCACTACACTGTTTATGGTTCAGTTTACTTACCAACTAGACGGTACTGAGCCGAAAAACGGACGAATGTAAATACTCTCTACGGTGCTCTTGCGGTTCGAACGTACACGTTGGTAAGAAATAATGTTATGTTGGCATACCGATTTCACTGGCCAAGTTCCAACACATCGAACGAAGTGCACAGTGGTCGCCGCAAGCCGTTTTGACGTTTCGGCAAGTTTGACACAAGGGTGCCGGTACGCATACCACAGTGCATTTTATTTTTCTCAAAACAATAGAAAACATACCAATATAAAGCTGTACAACAATTAACATCCTACAAAAATGATGATAAAAATATGTTTAATTTTTTAAATAGCTATTCGAAGCAGTTTTCAATTGAATAGATATCGACCACTGTTCATAGTTCAGAATTCAATCAACAGCTGATTTTCATTAAGCTCTTGTTTTATTTTATTATTTTCCATTTTTAAACTTATTAAACTATCTCTATTATTTTTGGAAAAATCATACATTTTTCCCGGCGATATGTGTTTTTTTTTTTTAATTTATTTACCCAATGCATCTACTAACCTTGGGTCGGCGTTTGTTATCATTCTGTCAAGAACAAACTGAAAGTTGATAAATTGTCTTCTTTCGACCTTGACTGAAGGTGATTTCAAATAGAAAGGAGTTTTTCGGATCTTCGAAGCAGTTGTGCTGCCTGACTTATCTCCTCATCGCAGCTGGACGGTAGGTGCACGATTCTGTCGAATCATACGGTACGTTTATTTGCAAGAAACGTGCTTTGCGAAACAGGTTAGCAGGGCAGCTTTACGACCGGAACATTCGAAACAAATCCACCGAACAGCAGTCGTTTCAATCGGCATCAACATGAGCGTTACGGTCGAAACTGTTGCAACCACTCCTTTCGAGGGTCAAAAACCTGGCACCAGTGGTCTACGAAAGAAGGTAAGAATCAATATTCAATACAATATCACTCAAAATAGAAGCGTCTTATCACAAGCTCTCACCTTCCAGGTAAAAGTGTTCACCCAAAAGAATTACACCGAAAACTTTGTCCAGTGCATCTTGGACGCTAATGGTCCTGCTCTGGCCGGTTCCACACTAGTGCTCGGTGGTGATGGTCGCTACTTCTGCAAGGAAGCCAGCGAACTGATCGTGCGTCTCTGTGCCGCCAACGGTGTGCGCAAGATTCTGCTCGGCCAAAACGGTATCCTGTCGACACCGGCCGTATCGAGTCTGATTCGCCGCCACAAGGCGCTCGGTGGAATTGTGCTAACTGCCTCGCACAATCCGGGTGGTCCCGAGAATGATTTCGGCATTAAGTTTAACTGCGAAAATGGTGGCCCGGCACCGGACGCCTTCACGAACAAAATCTACGCCCTATCGGGTGAAATTAAGCAGTACAAAATTGCGTCCGTCACGGTAGATGTTGGCAAGGTTGGCGTGACCAATGCTGAGGTGAACGGAAAGCCATTCACGGTGGAAGTGATCGATTCCGTCTCCGACTACGTGCTGCTGATGAAGGAAATCTTTGATTTCGATCAGTTGCGCGACTTTGTGACCGGCAAATCACGTCCCGGTGGAGCACCGCTCAAGATGCGCATCGATTCGATGAATGGCGTGACGGGTAGCTACGTGAACGAGATCTTCGTTAATTGCTTGGGTGCACCGAAGGATGGCGTTGTTCACACGACACCGCTGCCCGACTTTGGTGGATTACATCCGGATCCGAATCTGACGTACGCGAAGGATCTGGTCGATACTGTGCGGGCTGGAGACTACGACATTGGTGCCGCGTTCGATGGAGATGGTGATCGTAACATGATCATCGGTCGCAAAGCGTTCTTTGTTACGCCGAGCGATTCGTTGGCCGCGATCGCACACCATCTGGAGTGCATTCCATACTTCAAGCGTAACGGCGTACAGGGTCTTGCCCGAAGCATGCCCACCGCTTCCGCCGTCGATCGTGTAGCGGAGGCACTGGGAAAGGAGATGTTCGAGGTACCAACTGGCTGGAAGTATTTCGGCAACCTGATGGACGCTGGCCGGCTGTGTTTGTGCGGCGAGGAAAGCTTCGGCACGGGCTCCAATCATATCCGCGAGAAGGATGGCGTGTGGGCAGTGTTGGCCTGGCTCTCGATCATGGCCCACACGGGCAAGAGCATCGAGGAGATTTGTGTGGAGCACTGGAAGCGTTATGGCAGGAATTACTTCACACGGTACGATTATGAAGAGTGTGATCTGGCACCGTGTAACGAGATGATGGACACGCTCGAGAAAACCATCACCGATCCGGCCTTCGTTGGCAAAGAATTGAGTGCCGGAGGTAAGACTTACAAGGTGAAGCTGGGCGATAACTTTAGCTACAACGATCCGATCGATAAGTCGGTATCGACCAAGCAGGGATTGCGGATCGTGTTCACCGATGGTAGCCGTATCGTGATGCGCCTCAGTGGTACGGGCAGCTCCGGTGCTACCGTGCGGCTGTACATCGATTCATACGAGAAGGAGAACGTGCTGGGAAGTGCGTCGGAAATGCTGAAACCCTTAATCGACATTGCGCTCGAAGTTTCCAAACTGCCTACCTTCACTGGTCGCAATGCCCCAACCGTTATTACGTAAATTCCGGCACTCTGCGGAACGTGTGCAATAGCTCGTTAGTCACTAGTGTTGTGTGCATTTTGAGTGGGAATGCCCTCCCGGCTTATGGATGGTTATTTCGTTAACTACAGTTGTTTTATTACTGAATATTTTTTAGGATTGCGATGCAAATAAAGTTGATTTTGTTTTAAAGTAAAGCACAACGAATGCTTTATCGAATGGGCAGTATGAAGGAAACAATTACGTAGAGCAATAAACGGCGCCTAACGTTTATTATCACCTAGCGTTGATAGTGTAAACAAGGAAACGTGGAAACAGATAGTAAACAGTACGTTCGACACGACGCTAATCTAATGGTGTAATTCCGGAGCGATAGCGATTGTTTGATGAACATCTCAACTGATTGCAGTAAAACAAAACAAAGAGGACAAATACATACCACTTAATCACGATTTGCTACCCACGCGTGTCGCTCACTGCTGCAGTTCTGCATCGAGCATTATGGATATGGATTAGAAGGATAGAATTGAATCCATCCGGTGTGTTCACTGCGCCTAAAAGTATGCAATGAATCGTTTAAAAGTACTGTTTTGCACTTCTGCACTTTGTTTGTGCAGTTTCTTCCGGCTCAGAAACCAAGAACGTGTGTTTACCTTCAATATTAGCGTACAACTGTCGCAAAATTTTCTAAATTTGCTCTCTTTCACATCAATAATCGAACCCAAATCACAGCTTATCTTACTCTGTTCGTCATCAAAAATAATCAAACTCGATAGGAGGTAACTCTTTTGACCCCTTTGGGGCATCATTGTTTCCGATATCGACGCTTATCGGAGATTTGCAAAGTGGCCCGGTGGGAGGGTGCCAAAAAGATAAGTCCACGATCTGGGATTAACAAAACAGAAACACACGGAATGGTTTTACCTTTCGGTGTACGATTCTGTTAATGCAGAAGCAACGAAACATTTGAGAGAAGCGTATCGTACAGTTCGTTTTGGCATTGGGGGAATGTAAAAACGCCTTTCGTTCGTGACATTTTGCTGGAGCGGAATTCAATCATGGATGAACTGAAGGATATTCTACGCGATTACGTGAAGCGTAACCAGATGCTGGAGAGCTCTAATGAGAAGTTTCGCGAAAAGTTAGCGGAACAGGATAAGTTGGTAAGTGTGCGGTGTGTAGTGGATAAAATTTAGAGAATAGCATCATAACTTAACGTTTTAAATTAGCACAAAGCTTACATCGATGATTTGAACAACATGAAAACGTGTTTGGGAGCTCTGCAAGATGCGTTCGTGAAGTGTCGTGCAAACATTCTAGGCCACGAGATGATGGAAAAATCGAGCGTTATCGGTGGTGCTCAAACTAAAAGCGATCAAACAACTGACCATACAATGCAGCTAGTGTCCTTGCAGGCTGAGTTGGAAGTTTGTAGAAATGATTTGGCCGATCAACGCAACGCCTATCAGGAGCTTTTGATCGAGAAAAACCGAATAACAGCCGAAATGCAGACACTGTTGCAGAAGAATCATCAACTCTCGATGGACCACGCACAAAATAGGTACTTGGCTTGGCTTTTTTAAAACATCACTTCGTGGGTATTAACATGAGCTGGTGTATTCCTCTTTCTAGCAGGCTTAGCTCGTCCTCACCCCGTCAAGTGATCCGTGCAACGAAAACGGACGGAATGAAGCTGTACGGTACATCGCCCGGAGTATTCGAGCGTCCGATCGAACCTTGCCCTCACTGTAACAACGTGTTCGGAGATTTTCTTACACTGGAAACGCACATAAAAGATTGTCCGGGTCTGGACTACTAATCGATATCGCGCTAGGTTAATTTGATAACGCGACTGATTTTTTGGTGTTTGACTGTTTTGTTTTGGCATTTGCTCCTCGTGTATCGCCTTATCGCCAGCCTACCAATAAATCGCTTTCGAGCTCTCTTGTAAAAAGGAAAACAAAAGCGAAAACATATGTTTCTATCTTAAGCCATTGGGCTTATAGTGATGGAAAGAATTGTAAGCTCTCGCAAATAACCAATGCGTTAGAGTTAGCTTTGCGTATGCATGTGTTTTTCGATATTATTTTATTGCCCATCCTTAACGTTGCCATTGCTTGTTTATTTTAATTTACGCCAACGCCTTAAACGATATTACAGTATATGTATTCTACCTATCCAGTTGTAAGCTACTAATTTGTTTTAATCATTTCATATCGTTCGCTAAGTTATTTTGAAATAAGCTTGCCCATGAGTTTCATTTTGCATACATTTAGGCGTCGTTAATTTAAATCTAAATCAACAATGCCAAAGAGAACAACCGATATTGTAGTAACCTTGTGCACTTGTTGATGCACAGTGGGAGTCGTTCTGTAAAAAATTATTCTTACCGGTGATTTCGCAATTTTGCTGGTATGTTAATAATTTTTATATAATTTACAGGCTTAAAATTGAATAAATAAATTAGTAAATCCGATTAAGATACATAATTCTCAATTTAATTCGTTGACAACACATCACGAGAAATGACCACCTGTCGTCACCCTTCACTTGCGTGATAGTGTGGGTGTGCTTTCTTTCGCATTGGTCCTGGGTGCGGAACTGGGGAAAAATATTAACCCTGTATGCTATTCATAGAGTGCGCCCCCCAAAAAGTAAAAAGAGCTGCTTAAAATAATAATAAACACAACCAGCAAAGCGAAACGTGTACGTGTGATTTCCGCTGCAAATTAAAGGTTCCACACAAGGCGTTGCGTGATTTATCCAACATCATCCGCTCGCGTATCGTGCATACAGAGAGTGTCGTCTGGATCAAATATAGATAAACAAATCGATAAAATGGCAAACGTATGCGAACCCCTAACGTTAGCGAAAGGTAGTGTAAAGGGGGAAGGTCAATATGCTGACCAGCCGTCCCATCCTTTTGGGCGAATCTTACATTCCCTGATGAATTCCTTTCTTTGCAGATGTGAAACGCTCGATCGAATTGTTGGAAAAGTTGCAAATGAGCGGCGAAGTGCCCGCTACCAAACTGGCTGCCCTGCAGAAGGTGCTGCAGAGCGATTTCCTAAATGCTGTCCGGGAAGTGTACGAGCACGTTTACGAAACGGTCGACATCCAGGGTTCGCTCGATGTGCGTGCGTCGGCTACGGCCAAGGCCACGATTGCAGCATTCGCTGCTAGCGAAGGGCACGCCCATCCGCGCGTCGTCGAGCTGCCCAAAACGGACGAAGGGCTCGGCTTTAACGTGATGGGTGGCAAGGAACAAAATTCACCCATCTACATCTCGCGCATCATTCCCGGTGGCGTAGCCGATCGGCACGGGGGACTGAAGCGTGGCGATCAGCTGCTCTCGGTAAACGGTGTGTCCGTTGAGGGCGAAAATCACGAAAAGGCTGTCGAGCTGCTTAAGCAAGCGGTCGGTTCGGTGAAGCTTGTCGTACGCTACACTCCCAAGGTGCTAGAAGAGATGGAACTACGCTTCGACAAGCAGCGTGCTGCTCGAAGGCGCCAGCAGTATTAAGTATTCGGCCATAGGAGCAGTTCATCCGGAAGAATCCGTGCAATGCTCTGCGTACAATTAGTGAGCAGTACGTATCCCTTCCCCCATTACACCGCTCCCGAACGTGTTGTGTGCGTGTTCATGTTATATATGTGTTATTTGTGTTCGGAACTGATTCTCATATTCTCCATCCTAATGTTCATTGTAAGCGACACAGTTAATTGATAGAGAGAGAGAGAGAGTTTCGTATATCTGGGTACATTCGTTATGGCCATTTCCATCAGCAGATGCTTGTTTGGACAAAGTGTATGTGTGCATTTTAATTTGTCTCTTTAAACGTGCCCACTGGCTCCCCTGGCATTGGGTAAAATGGGTACCATCTCTACAGTACCACCCCGCAACGTATTACATGCATCCCGTCTTTATCGTCGATGTCGGAATACACGGATTCGTCTTCCCGATCGTTGGCGGGAAGTGTGCAGACGAACTGAGTGCGCTAGCCTTATTCCCCGTTGACGAAATGCATGTTTGTTAAAGCATAAAACAAAAAAAAAACCAGAGATTAGAAACAGTTCACATTACTATAATAATTACACACCGTTTTACTAGCATGTTACTTTTATGTTTTCATGATGTAGTGAAGATGATGTTTCTTTTTTATGTAACGAATAGGAATGTAATAAAATAACTTCAGTTTACCTGATATATCGTCCTGTCGGCGGTTAGTTTTCTTTCGCCGCTAGCTTTCGTACTTCTCCACCAAGTGTCTGGTGCCGTACTCTTCGTACTGGTTGCGGCTCATGCAGGATTTCATGAAGCTGAGCGACTGTGAATACTTCTTTCCACCGTGCCAGGCATAGGTGATGGGACTGGAAGGAAGAGAGCCGTAAGCCACAAGTAAAACTATATGGAGCAATAGGATCAACTTACTTTTCCGGTACGGTTACATTAACTTCATACTCATCCGGCGCTAGTGCACGAACGTCCCTTTCAACGCGCGATTGCATGCCCGGAAACAGTGCACATCCTCCACAAACGACAATGTTCGCAAACAGATGGGGGCGTGTCTCTTCCGGGCAAAGGTTGATTGCATCCACTATCGCTTCCGGTACACCCATTTGCTGTATTCCCACGTCCGATGGGTGGAATAGTATCTCCGGAATGACGAACCGTTCGTTGCCTAGCTTCACCGTTTGCAGTTCATCTCCAACATCTGAGCCGGATGCATCGTTTGGATTGCGCAAAAATCCACGCCTAATTTGCGTATAGTCAGGTAGCACGTACTCTCGCACGATCGTATTATCTGGGAAGCGTTTACGTGCTATCCGCATGTCCTCGTTAAAATTCTGTGACACGAAGCAACTGTCCTCTTTCACTTGATTTATAACGTACGATTCATCCATCACGTTCAGCTGCCGATAGGAGATGATTTCCTTCAGATGGTTCGTTAAAACCTTCCCGCCAATGTCGATGCGCCGTATTGCTTCCTTCACTTTGTTACCCTTCACAAACGGGACGATGTGTGTAAAGCTGAAACCCATCTCTACCACCACACACGCTAGTGGCCTTTGGTGTTCCGCAGATGGTTCGGTATGCGTGAAATTGAAGGCCGCTAAATCGATGGCCGTAGATTTGCACACGGCATCACAGTCGTACTCTTCGTACAGAATTTCTAGCATGGCTTCTTGGATTGATCCGAAATTAAACAGTGGTTCCGTGATGAGCAACGGAGTCTCGGAAAACTGTACCGGACAGCAATCGGGACTGAACAGGTAATCCCAAACCGTTTTCTGTACATCCCAGTTCACTAGATAGCCACGTTGAAAGCACAAAATGTAAAATAGCCCCGATGCGTCCCGGCACTCTTCTATCTGATTTCCGATGAACGGTCGCCTTCGTTCCGATTTAGCTTTTGTGATGCAGTTGAGAATGGTTCTAGAAAAGCAGCATAATTAAAAACACGGACATAAAAACAACGTTGAGTGAGCATATTTAACTTACTTTGGTTCTGGTGCATCGGATAAGCCGAGTTTTGCATAAAATGCACCATTATCTAATACGAATGCGTTATTATCACCCATTTTATGTTAAGTTTTCCACTTTCGTTTACGTATTGCCGCGTACCAGCAAGCCGAGCCGGCATCTGTTTGTTGTTCCTAACATACAGTAGTGAACAAAAAGTGTGTACATGCGCTTTAAGGAACATTGCGGATATGCGTTGAAAATGCGCTAAATATATTTTATAATTGATTTATCATCATTTTCGTTTTTGAAGAGCAAAATACTGAAATATCACATTAAATTCATCAGAATTCCTACCAAATGTAAATGTATATTTTGTTCAAAAAGATATTTAATCGTTATCACCGCTAGTCTGGCAACACTTCCCACAAACGGGAAATGACAAAAAGATGACAACCACATCACACCTGTTCTGTCAGCCCGATTTTTGTAATTCTCTTCATTCCGCCGTGGTAAAAGGGTGCAATTTCGTGTGGCACCGGGTTTGGCGATCATTTTCATCCCATTTCATCACACAAAACATCCGCAGAAAATGGTACATTCTGCGGTGTTGGGATTGGCGATTGTGCTGCTGTTTGGGTATTGTTCGGCCGATGAAGTTTTCGGCTGCGGTGGCTTTGTGAAAAATGTTAACTCCGAGCTCGATCTCAGAAAAGTGGAGGTCGGATTGTAAGTCTTCCTATTTCGGTTAATTTAATTAACGTGTGGCTCGATTCCGAAGGGGAGCGATCATTCACCGTACGATATGTTTTGATAATTTTGTAGATTCACAACGCAAGGCAGCTTGAAAATCAAAACCGAATGCTCCCCATCGAATGGGTATTACTTCATCCCGGTGTATGATAAGGGCAGCTATGTGTTGAAGGTGATACCACCACCCGGTTGGAGCTTCGAACCGGACCAGGTGGAGATCAAATTCGACGGTCAGACGGACTTGTGCAGCCGGGGAAACGATGTGAACTTTCTCTTCAAAGGCTTTGGCATAACTGGGCGCGTCGAGTTTCGCGGAATGTCCGACGCTGGAGCACGCAACGTGCGCGTAGACCTAGTGGCAGAGGATGGTAGCAAAATCGGCCAAACGATCACGAACGGAAATGGTGTGTTTTCGTTCACTCCGATCAAACCGGGCCGGTACGTAGTGAAGGTTCAGCATCAGAAATGGCACTTTGAGCAGCCAGATTACAAGGTAACGGTCGCTTCGGGAAATACCGAAATACCGGCTGGTTCACTCGTAGTCTCTGGTTTCGACGTGGAAGGTAGCGTGTTCAGCGATGGACAACCGTTCGCCAACGTTGGATTCCTGTTGTACAGTGCCAAGGATGTAAGTAAGGATCGCTTAGCTTCGATGAGCATTCTATACAAGTCAACTTTTTCTTTTTGTTGCAGCAAAAATCATTCGTTAAATGTTCTTCAGATAGCGTTCCATCTGTAGCAAACACGGGCAACAAGGCTTACGAATCGGTTCCCCTATGCTTTACGACGCCAAACAAAAACACTGGCAACTATCTGTTTGCCGGTGTCTCCCGGGGCAAATATCTGATTCGTCCACACTTTAGCGATAGCAAGATCAAGTTCCACATTCGTCCTGAAGCGGTTGAGATTGTGGTCGGCAACGATGGTCTACGGGTGAAGGAAAACTTCGAGGTGACAGGCTTTAGTGTGTCGGGTCGCGTACTGCGCTCACCGAATGGTCCGAGTGTTGCGAATGCGCGTGTAAAATTGAACGGACGTGAAATCGCCATTACTGGCAAGGATGGTAGCTATACGCTAGAAAACATTCAACCGGCCACGTACACGATCCAAGTCCAGGCGGACGATCTACAGTTTAAGGATCACATCGTAAAGGTATCGCTCGCTAATCCTTCCCTTCCGGACGTACTTGTGTCCGGCTTTAAGGTGTGCGGACAGGTCATTTCGAAGAAGGCTCATCGTGTAGCGATCACGAAGAAAGCATCCACCATGATGGTGGAAGTGACCAGTCGTGAAGGTACCGGCGAGTGGTGTACGTTCCTGGAAAATGGTCAGTACACGGTGCAGGTACTAACGAGCGATGAAGAACACGCGAGCGGTATCCAATTCTTCCCCGTTAGTCAAACGATCGAGGTCAACTACGCACCCGTCGATGGAATCGTATTTTCTCAGCTTCGCGCTACGGTAACCGGTGTCGTACGTTGTCTCACGAAACGTGAATCGTGTGGCGATCTGGCAGTCACGTTGCAAGCTCTGGATGGTAACGGAAACGCGGTTGGACAGCCAGTAAAAGCATCGGTATCGGATGCGGGAGCATATTCCTTCCAGAGTGTGCTGCCTGGAAGTTACGAAGTGAGTGTTCCGAGCTCAAAACTATGCTGGCAATCGAACATGGTCAAAATCAACATCAAAACGGCAAAGGAAACGGTACCGGACTTTGTACAGACCGGATACATTGTTTCCATACTGTCTAGCCACGGCGCGACCATGGCATACCGATGGAAGGACGGTTCTGCGAAAGAGGAAAACGCGGCCACCAAAGAGGAAGAGATCGTACTGACCGCTGGGATGAATATGTTCTGCGTGAAGCGAGCCGGTGCGTACGAAATGCGTTTGAGTGGGTGCCATCGGTTTGAGGAAACGACTCCGACAGAATTCGATACATCCAGCACTGCTCCGATCTCGGTGAATGCCAAGAGTCATCGTAACTTGGTGAAGCTCGTAGCGGAAGAGAAGGAACGTTACCGTGTGAAGGTAATGCGAGATGGAGAAACTACTGAAGAGTTTGTAGAATTCGAACTAACTGATACGCGCACCGACGGTGGGTACGTGTACCGGAAGGAATTTTATCTCCAACACGGCGAACGCATTACGTTGGTGCCGCAAAGTGAAATAATGCTGTTCAACCCCACCCAGCTGGTTGTGACGGGCGGAAGCGATTGTGCGGATGTTTCCAGTAAACTTAAAGCTACCAAGGGTCTGCTTATAAACGGGCGCACCGACCCACCGGTCAAGGATGCCACCATTACGCTGATGTTCCCAAAGAACACGGATCTGGCTTGGCAGACAAAGCAGACGAACGAGCGTGGCGAGTTTCGGTTTGGTCCGATCGATCCGACGCTTACCGTTGAACTGGCCGCCGCGAAGGAATCGTACGTGTTTTCTGAATTCGATCGGACGAGCAACACATTCAGCGGACACAAGCTTTGTGAGATCATTGTCACGGTGAAGGACGACGCGGGCAATCGGTTATCAGGCGTTCTGTTGTCTTTGTCCGGTGCGGAAAGCTATCGTAAAAATATGGTCACCGGCGATGATGGTACGATCAAGTTCCATTCGCTTTCGCCCAGTGAGTACTACCTGCGGGCCATGATGAAGGAGTACGAGTTCGTGCCCAACTCGAAGCTGATTAAGGTACAGGAAGGGGCCACCGTGCAGGAGGAGCTTGTAGGCAAGCGGACACAGTTTTCAATCTTTGGATCGATCACTTCCCTCAACGGCGAACCGTTCCCGAATGTAGCAGTTGAAGCGGTAACCGATGATACTTGCGGCAATGTGCTCGAGGAGGCAACAAGCGAATTTAACGGACAGTACCGCATCCGTGGCTTAACGCCCGGCTGTCAGTATCGGGTACGTGTACGCACCGGTACGGGACCCACGGCAGCGATCGATCGTTCCATTCCACGCGAGCGTGTCGTGTCGATCGAGAAGGCAGACACACGTGACGTGAATCTGATCGCCATCAGTCCGCTGGCGTTCGTCGATGTAACAGTGCGTGTCGTCGCGTCTCAGAACGATTACTACAAGACACTCAAAATTGCACTCTACAAGAAGGGTAGCGATTCTCCCGTTCATACGCAGCGCATCGAATCACCGCTCAATCCAAAGTCGAAGATTAACCCGGGTATAATGGTGTTCTTCCCGCGCATTCCATTTGATGGGAAGAGCTACCATATCGAGTTGACCTCCTCGCTGTCGGAGAAGAACTACCGGTACAGCTTATCATCTGTATCGTTCGTGGCTAACACGAGCAGCTTTTATGCGGAGCTTCCGTTTGCACCGGAGCTCAGAACGGCCGAGGGTGATCTGAATCAAAGTTCACTCTCGGCGATCGTGCTGATCGCGCTTATTGGATTCGTGTTCTTTAAGCAAGAGCTTGCCTTTGAGCTGCTAGGAATGGCCTGGGCGAAGGTTGGTAATCTTACCGGCGGTGCCATGAATCGTCGAACGACGGGTAAGGAGCTTAAGAATGATGCCGGCTACATCGATACGCGCGACATCGATGCTCTGGCCTCAACCATCGATGGAATGAAGAAGAAGAAAACCAAAAAAGTGTCCTAGAAATAAAAACCGGGTACGACAATCGGTAGAAGTATCCGTCAGTAATAAAAGACTCATCCAATTGAAATTGTAGAAGAGAGTTGTAGTTGAACCAGTTCTTTCGGGAAATAAATGACGTCACGGTGTGTGGTAGTAAAATGAAGTTTATGTTTACACTTATTACCCTACTCCATTCCTTTACGTTGCAATAAATAAATAAATAGCTAATCTAGCTTATATACATTCCAAACACATCCTCTGCGCTATTTTGTACGCCAAGCAGCAGAACGGTAGAAGATTAATTTCTTTGGAAGCGCTTATTGCTGTTCTTAGGAAGAAGTATCAATTTGCTTCGGCTAGAATTAATGGAGGGCAACGTTGTGGTTTCCAGCTTTGATCCCGTGGAATCAATTTCATTTTCTTGCATATTATCGTATCCTGTTGAATCTGGCGCAAGGAATTGCTGCTGTGCCATCAGCGGACGAACTGGACGACGCACGAACTTTTTCCTCTTCGGAACCTTGCAATCCTCGTAGATACGGCCGCAGTCTTTGTAGCTGATAGCCCTTTCATCGCCAGCATCACGATAGTTGTGGAATACATCTCGGCTTGAATGAGTTAGGCGGAGAATTAATTAAAACTTTATCGTACCCTGTGCGATGGCTTCAAGACTCACCCAATAGCACGCGTCACGAAGAGAAGGATCGGGTTCCTGCGGGCTTGGAAATCGAACTCGCACACAAATCGCTTGCGACAAACACGTCGATTGACTCCAAGAAAGCGGAACGTCATATCCGTAAGCGTATCCGTCCAGTACATTCTGTAAGTAGGGATTCAGTTTTAACCTTCCTTAGAGGAGAAAGTGTCTCGATCATACTCATTCTCTTCTAGATCATCGTCATTAGGATCACTTCCGGCTGTCGTCTGTCGACCCTCCACATCACGCTTTCGTCGAGTTCCCGAGTACTTAGAGTACGACGAATAAGACGAAGAATCCCCTGTCGGTGGTAGATAAGCGTTCGAAGGTGGCCCATAGGTCGGTGAAGGAGAACCATAGCTGCTGGACGGCGGTTCATAGCTGGAGTATGGTTCCGGTCCCGGATAGCTCGAGATGATCTCAGGTCCCGCCGAATGGTAGCTGGTGTAGGGGCTCGATTCGATGAACGGTGGCGGTGTTTCGCTAATGAACGATGAACCGAAAAATCCACCCGGAAATATTTTGTGCCCAAAGAAGTAGATTCCAGCAAAAAAAAGGGCCACCAGTACAATTTTTGCCTTCACCAGCACAACCGTCGCGAGGGTGGACATGATGGGTCCGACTGGATTACGGTGGGAGAATGATAAGCAGGGGTTACTTTTCGATTGCCAAACGAACGAACGATGGGTAGCCAAAAACTTACGAGCTTTAAAGAAGAATTTTGAGAACCGCTTTCTTCGACGACCCTCATCAACCGATTTGGTGGTTGATTCGGCGAGTTCTTGAGCCGCAACTAGCACCAACATTGCTGCCAGCAGTAGTAATTGCTTGAGGAAAGCCATGGTTCGTCTGTGCACACACTCACTTAACTTCCGGTAAACACAATGGCAAACGATCCGAATGACTGATCCACAGTTTGAAACCACAACTCACACAAATCACGACACTTTATTGTATTTCGCAATGTCACGGAACACGTCAGGTTTCCCCAAATGTCGCCTGAAACTAGCCTCCCCGGCCAGGTTAATAAGCAGAGCTGTTACACTTCCTTTCTAGCACACGGATCTTACACGAATGCGAACACTTAACCAAGGGAGGGCTTCATTTTATACGCGGATCGAAATTTCTATTCCTCCGCCGAGTAACCGCCGAGCCCCTGTCCAAAATATCGCGCATCCCGCAAAAGACAACACCATAATAATTGAAGCTAATTCAACATGGATGCTGTTCCGGTTGGGCAGAGCGCGGTAGGCAGTAAGGCAACGCGAGCTCACTTTCTTTCTTTGCTTCCGTTTGGGTGGAAATGTGCGGAACACGATCCAAATTTAAACCATACTGGGACAAGGGTACTCAAAAGATGGACAGCACCGCTGAACCTGCTGCCTTGTTGGATGCTTAATGGCTTAGTGGAAGGGAGTGCGTGATGTTTGTGTCAATGCTAAATATGGATCAGCTGAGCATTCCCAAACTTAGTTCTGATGTAGCGAAGTGCATCCAAGGGTCACATCGGTAGTCAAAGGATTGATTGTTTTGTGAAACGGATCAATACGTAAGTAAGGCAGTTCTTATTCGAATCCATTTAGAAAATAACGGCTCCACATTTGATGTAACCTGTCCTGGATTTTGGCGACTTGAATTACTCATCGTTGAATATTTAAGATACACATAGCGATCAGTCAAGTAGATCAAGCAGAGTCTTACTGGAGCGAGATCGGATGCAACCGTAAATGAAGAAATGTAGCCCAAGATCGATTTATATAGAAACGGATTGGAGATTTTACCATGTCTAATAGATAAGCTCATTGGAGCGGACCAGGAAACAACATATAGGATAGTGTCGGATCTAACGGTAGGCGAAGAAGGCGGCTACCAAGAATCTGAAGCGAATGGTTCTATGATTAAGCAAACATTAAACTTAGGTACTAAAGAACTTTGAGACTAAGAGGACAAGACAGGACCTAGCTCGGTTTAAGTCTAAATTGAGTTAGTTTCCGTGAAAAAGAAATGGAAGAATGCGAAGATCCCTAGTCTGAAAGCGTACTGGGATAACCGGATTCGATTAGGACGTTAAAGGGCTTTTTTAGCAACTCGAGATCAAGGAATTGGCTACAGCCGCTTCCTAGTCTATTGTAAAGATGGAATAGGGTATTTGAGGTAGCTCTGTCTTGTGAAACGGAGGTTAAATTTTTATTCTGGTAGGAACCTCAAAGAGGCCTGGTCTTCCACTGGTATGGGAGGCTTCCACTATGAAAATCTCGAGGTTATACCCATACATCCTATTGAGTAGCAAGAGCTCTTGTTAAGAATTATTTTACGCAATCGCTTACGCAAGATATTATTCTCTGCTCGAGAGTTCCGGTAACCATCTTCATTTTCTACGTGACATAAGGTGCTAAACATGATGCATCTTACGAGCGTGAAAAGAAGAACTGCCCGGACACGATCTTCCATTCCGAGAAAAAAAAAAAACAACACTTCCGAATCCGAAAGTGTCAACAGGGCCGGAAATGGAAAGTGAATGTGCACCACTTTCGCACAGATGCACCCCACACCGGTGCTAATCATGCCCTAACGTTTTGTTGTTATCGTACAGCAACATTGGGACAGCCGTTTACTTTCCTTCAACTTGAGGGCATTTAGCACGACTTGAGCGATGACGAAGGAGGACTTGCTGCTGAGTGGATCATGGGGTTTGCATTGCTGGAGATGTGATCGATTGGAAGTGAAGCAACGAAATCGTTTCATTTGCAACTCATCTACTGCAGGGTAATGGAGCTGGTTGTGTCAGCTGTTGCGAGTTTGCTTATGTTTATGGTGAGTGTGGTGGTTGCGGAATCTGCGAAGAGTTCTAATGCTCTGGTCGAGGCTCGGTACGATCATTATGAAGATATTTTCCGTTACTGTAAGTATTACAGCCAAAGGTTACATAGAGTCGGAATAATGCGAATAACAATTTCATTCCTTAGGGTGGCCATGGTTCAGCGATTTATCAACGGTGGTCGCAATAAAGCTGAAGATTTGGATCGTTCTGGTTGCGATGTACGTGTTCGGTGATGGTTACTACTGGTCCAAATGGAACGGGTCGAATATCTTCGACAAAGGTCAATACGTTCAACATCCACCCAGTTTTGGTTGGGGTCGTCGTCGAAAGCGTAGAGCCGTTCGGATGAGTGAGGACGAAAAGGACACGCATATGGCCGAGCTGATATTCGACCAACTGGACATCGAGGATGATACATGCCGGAAGCGTATCGTGTGTGAACTTTATCTAGAAGGCAAACGTGTGCCAGAAGTTTGGAGAGTTATGCACGAGGTGGGATACGAAGTGTTCCGTGCTTATCGGCCGAAGAGTGCTGTGTTAAGTTCAACCGAGTGTGGTAAGCTTTACCACTGTGAACTCCATCAGCAGGGGGAAGGTTCAGTAAAAGTAAGACAAAACAATTTACCAAACGAAAGCACCGTAGAAGATGATTGGAGATGGCCACGTTAGGAGTCGAACGGATGGACGCATACGATATAAGATATTTATTTTACTAGCTTAAGTATACGGAGTTGTGTCGAAGTACTGTTTCGTTAGGCGAGGACTCAGGAGGGCAGCAAACAGGACCACTTTGAAAAACATCCATATTTGTGTGATGTAAACAAACACGAAAAAGTAACGAAGAGCGGTAACTACATCTGTAAATAAAGAGAAACATATAAATGATCACATAAAACAGCTCTTACTCTTAACAATCCTACCGAATAGTTTAATGCGTTGTTTTACTGGTACGCGATTATGCGTAACGTGTGTATTAGTAGTGTTGGTAGTATTTCGTCCATTCGTTGATAAAACACTCAACATCACCAATATGCAGAAGAGATACAGTTTAAAGTACATTTTTAAGCAAACCACTAACTTCCACTAGGGCTATATTCCTAATGAAGTACTGAGTTGGAACACAGAACCAGTGCACAGACAAAGAGCGCTACTCGCTTCATACAAATACGCGATTGCGTGACCTGAACAAAGAGAATTATGGTTGAGAAAACGAAATGGCTATTGTGCTCAACACGTGTTTATTAGACCCTGTAATCATAGTTCTGTTTCTCTTATGCTTCAATTATCCCAAATTTCCTATTCCCCTTTTCAATTCGATCTTTCCAATAAAGCTGCCAGTCTGGGAGTGACTTCCCGAGATCAACCCGTTGACGTGCCCAACCCGTCGAAGTATGATAATGATCGAGCACAACTGGATCTTCTATTATGATGGGTGACTCGTAGCTGTGTTTTGCAGGGAGTGACTTAAACAGAACCACTACTATAAACACCGTCAACCAGAATCCTCCTTTCAGGATCAACAGTACGCTGTGGGCAATCCACCAGCGCCAGGCGTATGGATAAGCTGTAACAAACATCGATCATTTAGTGTTGCGCTTTCATTCTAATTCCGCCAACTACTTACGACTCGAGTGTCTTCTTGGCTCAATGGAAGTATCTTCCAATGCGGTTACTAGCGCAAAACTTGTTTGAAGTAGTAAGACAAGAGTTAGTAATCGGCTACTACTGCACATTGTAGCGCTTGTGAAGGTGATCGCGGGAAAAGGATCGTTTCAAAACTGTCCAAAACATACAAAGCTCTAAAGCAAGGTGGAATCTTTCGTACACAAAAAAGAAAACACTCTAATTGGTTCCATTTTAGAGGGGAGTTAGTTAGGGTGAGCACCACTTTCGCCATACGCATGGGAGAGAAGTGCTTCCTAGGTGACAAGTACCCGTTATCAGTAGACGATCGGCTACGGACGGTGCCACAAGTCCATCATGCTTATAATCTCTCTACTCGTTGGTTGTCTGGCAGCAATGGCACCTAGTGCTAAGGGCGACACTTCAAAAGACTTCAATGCCACGAGTGTCGTAGCTCTTTCAGGCCGAGGTCACCAAGGGTTTAATGAATATGGTATGAATTGAAACGTTCCTCAAAAGTGAAGAAAATACTACTTCAAATGTATCTCATTATAGGATTTCCGGAGCTTGTGTTTGGATCGCATGCGGCAGCTCTTGCAGCTTTTGTGTATTACATAGTGATATTCTTTAAAACGTATCTTCTAATCCATCTTGCACTGGTACGACAGAGAGAGGCCGAGACGCAATGGAGTTCCAGAACTTACGATCATTTGAGATATTTGTCTGACTATACATTTTAAGTAGTTTTAAGAAGTATTACCAATATGGTATTGTAATTTATTATAAAGTTGATAATAAAAGATAGAAAATATTAAATTATTTGTGGAAAAACTACTGATGTGTTATTACATTTTTTTCACTTTATGACGATTTTAACATGATACAGTTAAAGATTAATTGTTACCAATGTTTCATTCCTTACTACAAGCAGTATTTCTTAGTAGCTTCATTTCTTCATTTTTGATAAACTTTAAATAATTAGCACTTGTATTCTAAACATGTACTCCTTCCCTACCACCTTCACGAAGCATCTGAAAGTTCAAGCGCATCATTTGTATTGCGAAAGATGTAAGGAACCTCCGGCATCAGTCATAGATGAGCTGTCTCACCGGCAACAAGATGACGATTCGGCTTATACTACTGGTTAGTGTGTTGCTTGCCTTATGCAGCATTACGAACGCACGCACCCATCATCGTCATCCGAAACCCTTAAAGTATAGCTATGGAATATGTAAGTATCACCCAAGACACTAACAGAAAATGAGAGGAGGTTTCTACTAAGAAAGATAGTGTCATATTCTCAGATGCCCCTACTGGATGGACGGTCGCCTTGTACATCTGGTTCATCGTGAAGCTGGGTTTTATTTTGGGCGCTCTTCTATTGCTGCTTTTCTCCAAAAAGTGGAACTCCCAAAGGCAGCCGATTATTGTTGAAAGTGGACCGGAATATTTGTGAGTTAAAGTTTAGCAGTATGTTGTGATATTAAGGAGGAACTAAGTCTCTTTTTTACTTCAACAGTCATCATCGTTCGTTGGACTCTTTGGAACGTAATCTATTCGGGAAGCGAGAAAGAAGAGATGTGAGCCTTTACTGGAATGATCGACTAGATGCAATAGCAGCAATGTTAAGGAGATGAATAAGAGATTGATAAGTAATGGGATTAGAATATATTTAGTTTTAGTAATTTATTTATAATAATTTTAATAAAAAATAATTTAAGTTTAAAAACTGTGCTCGATCTTCTAATTTTATTCTACAAGTGAACATTGTATGGAAAACTATTCCGTAAAGATTTGTGGTTCTAGGGAGCATACGATTGTGATTTATATTCCTGAATCTACAAACATACTGACTTTTACACTAAAAAAAAGGTTTGTTTTTATTTTTCTTTTATAATTAATATATTTTACCAAAAATAATCAATATTCATAAAAATTACTATCCCAATCTTTCCAAACTTAATTAATGACTCCTTTCAGCCGATAAATCATCATAAAACGCTCCATTACATTCACAGCACTGTGCGTGACAAAGTGACGATAACGAAAGCGAAAATCAATCGCATTTAGATGCGAAACTTCCGGTCAACAGCCGGAAGCAATCATCACTTCACTTTCTTCGTTTGTTTGAGCGTTGGCGTGAATTGATCACGATCGTTTATCACCATTTTACACGATCACGCTCACCGGGAAATGTTGCTCGTGCGCATGGTATCGGGACTGTTGTCGCTATACGAACTCATAAATAATCCTTCCGTTTCCGTTGGCAGAACTGTTTCCGCTTTTTTTCCTTTCTAAGTACTATCAAGATGCAAACGAATGTGATATCGGTAAGATGGGGTCGGCTGTTAGCTATCGGTCTGGTAGTGTTACTTTCAATAGAGCTCTGTACCGCCCAGCGTGTGCGTCGTCGTCATCCACATTATCCAAAGTTTGAAATATGTAAGTGAGTATCGATTATGCGTTTCGCTCTAAACTGATCCTCTGCTTTATCTGTGATCGTTTCAGTATGGCCATTACACTGGGTTAGTGCGGCGTACGTTTGGGGCTTCCTGAAGCTGGGTGCCATTTTCGCAGGACTAATGTTGCTGTTTGTGTTTCGGAATCTAGCGTGGGGTAACAGTCAATCGTACTACGTCTCTCATGATACTCCTGTCTAGTGAGTTTGCCCTATTCCATTATTGTGGTACTATTTATGGTTTTATGCAGTGTTACTTTCTATTTGCTCTATAGTCACTTCAGAGGCTTTAAGTCTGATATGTGGGAAAGAAAGGACGGCACCTTCAGGAACGATGAGATACTTTATTGGACTGATGAAATTGAAAAGGTTGTAGAACAGTTTGCAGAAGCAAGAAGCGTAATCGACCGAATTTAAAATAAAATATTTTTGTAAATTATGGAACCATGTTTGATTCATAAATGCACTTGGTATTATGAAGATTTGTGCAAATATTAGCAAAATATAAGTTCTTCTTCTGTGGCCCTACAACCTCAAGAGTTCTTGGCCTACCATTACTTGCTTTCGTGTCTTGAATGTACCCAAAACAGGATAGTCAAACCTGCGTACGGGGGAACGGCCCGAATGGGATTCAAAAATGGTAAAATGGTAAAAAAAGTAAAATTTAAAATATGTACACAGAGCAAATAAAACAAACAATTATAATTTAAAATGTGTTTTATTTCCTAATCCTATAATAAATAACATGGTAATAAATATCAATATCCTACGCTGCAGATCGTTTCCCTATCGTGTTTGTTCCTGATTCGTCACAGTCTCATCGTAATCATCGATCGACCCTTGCATTTGACCGTCAATAACATTCATCGTTATAGAACTTCCTTGCGCTTTACACTTTCCGTACAGCTCCGCACACTGTTCGATACTGTCGGCCGAAACATCATCCGGTGATCGATACTTCCGGAAGATATCCACCCCAAGCATACGCGTACCAAGCTTCAGCAGGTAATCACTCTTTGCCCGAACGTCCACCTCACACACGAACCGCTTACGACAATCCATCGAATGAACTCCGAGAAAACTGAACGCTAGATCCGTGATCATGTCGGTTAGCAGTAGATCGGACTCTTCGCCCGGTGCTGTCACTTGCCGGATCGACCGTCTGTGGTGCGGAGGTTTGTCCCAAATGATTTCCTCGTGATGATCGTGATGATGGTCGTGATAGTACGGTACGGATTCACGCAGAATGATCGGTGCGCAGCCATGTTTGGCCGGGAAACCCTTAAAGAATGCCCAGATCATGATGATACCGAGCCAAAACGCACCCTTCACGATCGCTATCACAAACGCAGCAATGCCCCAACCCCATCCGAAGGGATAAACTGAAAATAGGAATAAAATTATGTAAATAATAATAACAATGGTGTCTACTTTCGCCGATTTACTTACCGCCATAATTGAAAGGACCTCGTTGTCTTCCTGTTTCAACATCTGTACTAGCACTGGTTTCTTTTTCCAACAATGGAGAACTTTGAACTTCTGCTATTATCACCACTACAAGTGCCAACAGTACTACCAATCGTTCTGCAGCCATTTCTGTTGTTATCACAACCGACGCACAACATCAATCAAGCGTCCGGCGTAATATCGGTGAGACTTTTATAAGTACTCCTCTGTGGCGGGAAATGGGCAGATGCGCCAACTGCACGACGACCTAAACCTTCCTAATTGGAAGTGCTAATTGAGCCGGGACACTTTCAGTTTCTGCAGGCGCAGCAGTATATATGAGATGATCTGGCAGTTGGCTCGGGTTTGTTCCGTGGTGTGTACGGTGCGGGCAATAGGATTGGTTGGGTAAAGCGATGAAACTATCACTTTTAATGTTGGGCACTCTTCTCGTTACGTGTATCGTACAAGTGCACGGTAGTGATGGCGAAAGTGATACGGCGCTTACAGCACGACAATCTAACTACTACGATAATATGTGTAATGTCCAGAGAACGAGATCAAGCGTGTTTGATAAGAGTGAGATTCAAGTGATTCTTCCCATTTAATAGGGTATCGATTTTGGACGTTTCCGGTTACGATGGCCATTAAGGCAAAGGTGATTGCGTGGTTTTTATTCATAACATACTTCAGCACAATCATGCAGGCGATCGTGTATCAGCGATCTGAACCGCAACTTCCTGAGATCTATTCCGTTCCATCTCATACCGATTGGGGGTAAGTTAGTGTTAGTGCCGGGATAATGTTAACATCCATCCGAATAACATATTATTCCATTTTTAGACATTCGTCTTTCACAAGCTGGGGTTAAGCACAAGCAAGACGAAACACCCAAGGAAGCCGTACTGTGGTTGCAAGACTGAACTGTTTAACTGTATTTATTTAAACGAAACAAAATTCTACCTATTTATTTGTCCCATAATGCGTTCCACTTCGCGTCTTACTCTGTTACGTACTTTAAGGTGAATGTAATACTGTGAAGCAGTTGTTTATTTGGCACCTTTCCACCAGGATGCGAAACAATTATCACACAAGAAGGCTCTATATGATGGAAAGGTTTTCTTGTTATGGATGGTTCACATGAAACGCTCAGTTTCGTTACGCTCTTATGTAGTTCGGGGAGTGTTTCGAAAGTACACGAAAATGCTCCAGAAATTGTTTTTAATATTACTTCTGAGCGATTGTTATAGTGCCGCGATACAAGATGGGCATAACACCGCTACCGCATTAACAACGGGGCGATCCTCCGTTCGATCCAGCGATTATTTTAACGATGTTGGTAAGAAATAATTTGTTCCGTTGTGAATGAAGCGTTTGTTTTTAAAATATCGTTACATTTTCAGGGTTTTTTGCCCACATCACCTCCTTCGAAGCGTTCGTAATACTAGCGATAATAGCTAAAATATGGTTATTTCTAAAGACATACCTGATTTATGCACTTGCTGTGACCCGCACAAAAACATCAGCCAGGCAGCTTTCGGATGGTGTTCAAGCTGTAACACTGTATGCATCTCTTAACACGTTACGTGGCTCTTTAATGGATAAATATACGAATATGTGAAACGCTAGCAACGTTCGTCTTACCTAGTTCAAGTGTTTAGCAACATTCTCCAAGTAGTTCGTTACGATCGGATACACAGGATCGTACTGCGTTATGTTCTTTTGTCTTATTACCGACCGGTACTTCTGGAGCGCTCCCGTGATCAGCTCCAAACGTTCCCTTTCTGAGGAATGGCTTTCTAACCACTGTAACAGCTTCTCGTTACCCCAGCCTGCCGTTGCGTGCGGACTTGCCATATCGTTGCCAGCATGTCCGAACAGCATAAACAGTACGATGTACGGCGGTACAACACCACCCTCATCGGCCGTCTGCTCAACCAGCTCCTGCGGTGTGGCGGTAAACAGTGAGGCGATTGCGCGCAGCAAACGGAAACTTTTCCCGAGCGAGGAAAGATCCGGTACGATCGGTTTCAATGCACCCTCGAGATGATGACAGTCGGCTTTGAGCCGTTGTCTGCCGGCGAAAGAAATCGGTCGAATGGTTGCCAAATTTTGTACGAATAGCTCAATGCAACGAATAGCTAGGTTGCGTCCAGCTTCCTCGATCACCGCACGATCGTTAAACGGTAGAATGTGCGTGTTCCACGAGCGAACTATAAAGTCCTGCAGTTCTTTCATGTACAGCGATGGACCCGTGGTGGAAATGTTGTTTGCATTTAGGCCAGGCTCTCGGTGCATTGAGAGAAGGATCACGTTGACCGCGGAATGGATAGAAGCTGATAAAAGGAGTATAAATGATTGTAATTGCTATTTTGCGGCAATAATCAGCGAGTAAGCTTACCGATTAGTGGCTGTAAGATAGCCGTAGTAATAGTTTTTCCTTCAACCAGACTGGACGTTAAACGTTTCGATGCATCCAGCGCAGAGAACTTTGTTCCCAGATTTGACACCAACCTGTTCATTGCTTCATGGTGATAGTAGATCACATTGGCGAGTGTAATATTTTGCGACTGTGACACATTTGGATTGTCTAGGATGGTAAGGAAAGAAAATTATTCATCATTTACTAATCAAAACTCCCAGTTTGCACTAAAGTTATTATCTCACCAAGCACTTGTTGCGTTTCGGAACCAAGCTTTACGTTGCGTTCGATCTTGTTCCAAAGATCCTTGTTCGATACACACAGCACACCGGTCACAAGCCCAATCAGGCGCGGATCAACAATAGCCGCATTTAGCTCGGTTGATGCAACACGCACCAGTGCGTCGATTACCTCCTGGTTCGGGAAATCGATATCCGCCAGTGCGACCTTAAAGTTGTTGGCACACTTTTCCAGATAGCCAGCCTCGAGCGAACCGAACACCTTCTCGCTGAATGTAAAATGTTGATCGATTTTTGTTTCCAAACCACGGGCAAGCGATAGCAGCTTCGGGAGGCCTTGCTGAAGCGTCTGCGTCACGTGGGACTGGGCTGATTTGAACGAACTCACCAACTGTTTCTCCAGATTGGTCCAAAATTTGCGATCGAACTCTTTGGCTAGCGTGTATTCATCCCCGAGCGGTAGCTCGAGAAGACACTTTTGCAGGAACAGCACCTGGGTGCAGTGGCCGTACATTTCATCGAGGAACAACCATTCTAGCGCTTGCCAGAGCTTTGTACGGAAGTTGGAGGAATTGGTAAGGGCTGGAGCTTTTCCAGGTGCTTTCAGCTGGCGCGATTCGTGCCGTTCTTTGGCCGGAGACGAGGCGCCCGTTTTACGGAGCTTAGCCACATCCGTCCCGGCGAATGATTCCTTTATCGCATCCTTTAGATAGTTGCTGAACGTTTCCAGCACGTTGTTAAGGCATTTGGGTAAAATTTTCAGATTGTGGAAAATGCGTACACACACACCGACCTGCTCGGGTTTGTTTTTGAGGATACCTTCAAACAGATCGCGATTTGCTACCTTTAGAAGGCGCTGTTTTGCTTTCTTAACGGTCGCTATCTCCTCGCGAAGAAACTCAATCTTCGTAAGATCCACATCCTCCATTAATCCTTCCAGCTCGTTCACGATGCCAGCCTGTCCGGCAAGGTCCGTCGTGTTGTCTAGCTCCTTGTGCACCTGCAGGAATCGGCCACATTGACGCAGCACGTGTGATGCCTCGTGCAATCGTCCCAGCACTTTGGTTTGCGTTTCGAGCATTTCGTACGGAACGGTTATCTGCCGGCGTAAGCGTTCGGCACCGAAACGAAGTGTCTCGATGTGACTCGAAATCGATTCGATCGATGCGTTTAACGTTCCGGCATGTTTGGCTTGCGATAGCAGTGCACCGTACTGCTCCCGAACTTGCTTTTGAAGCGCACCGGACAGTTGCTCGATACCTTCCGACAGTTTCGTGATTTGATCACTGATGGCCACTGTTAACTGCAGCTCCGGGCTGGGCTTATCGGCGAGGAAGTTCCTATAAAACTCTGCAACGGAAAACGAGCGAATAAACAAAGTAGTTCTTGTGCTATCTTTAAACGCGATATTAAATTACCATCCTTTTCGATTTTGTCGCACAATTCGTCGGTCATTTTAGCAAAATTCCGTTTGCCACACAACCCGATGACGTGAACTATTGTTTTGTTTGTTTAGAAATAAAAACACTGGCAACAAAATTTGTCAAAAACATCTGACCGATTCATTCCGTCTGGCAACCCTGCCGTCGCTGTTTGACGTTTCTCAAAACCACACATTTTGTCAACAAAACAGAGCCATGGCGTTTCTGGCACGCATTTTTCGCCGGGGAAATCATTTTGTTACCCTGAAACAGTACGAAAACGTCCAAGTGGCACGTGGTAACCCTCAAGATCTTGTACAGAAGGTAACGGTAGCCGAGGGAGGCAACTGTTTCGTGGCCTGGCATCCGAAGCCAGATTTTCCGTACGAGTTCAGCAAACCGATTGATGTAGCAGGGCCGGAATCGAGCGCAAACCTGGTGCGAGATGACATAATCAACAGTAGCCGAGGAGCGCTGAAAGCCAAACATCCCGAGTTTGTACGTCAAGAACTGAGCAAACTAACGTACACGACCAAACACCGGTGGTTCCCGAGGGCACGCGATAAGCGAGCGAAAAAGACACCCATGGATCGTCCGTACCTGTAGGCGGGGTGAGGGATTTGTGGTCATCTGTTTACTTTCTTCAACAGCGTTAGTACAATAAAGGTAACATAAGTAAAGCAGAGTGTATTCTCAACTGCCCTAATCAAAGCGTCGCTTCTTAATTAATGAACCGAGTAGATCCGAAATTGTTGGAGGCTGGTTGGCATCGAATGGAATTTTACTGTTGGATAGGGCACTGGTGCGTTTGCGCGGGTCGTCCGTTTTGGATGGAGGTGTTTTCTTCATATCCCTATGATGGGGAAACGTTGGCATCAATTTGGGATCGCACGCTGGAAAGAAGATGGAATGGTTTTTTAACCAGATTGAAGCGAATTTTATCAGTTATTACTTACGTAGAGGTGGTTCCACTAAGTACGGGCTTAGAAGACACTGGCGCGCCGAAGCGCGACATTGCGGGTTGTACATGAACAAACTGTTGAGCAGATCGTACCCATGCGACGACAGGAACGGAAATTTACTCTTCAGATTGTTGTAAGGTTGTTCTTTGAGCGTAAAGTTTTGTACCAGGGGTAAGCTATCAAAATCGGGCCAGATAGCCGTAGTCGGTGTGCCCAGCAGGTTAATGATGTGCTCGATCTGTGAAATTTCACTCGTGCCGGGCAAAAGTGGCTTGTGAATGAGCAGCTCACCAAGAATACAACCCGTTGCCCACATGTCTACCGCGGTGCTTTGCATTTTGGCACCAAAAAGTAATTCTGGTGGCCGGTACCAGAGCGTTACAAGCCCTGGTGTCATCGGTTTGCTGGAGTCGCTCATGTAGCGTGCCAAACCGAAATCTGCTATCTTCAAGCAACCCGTGTCCGTTAGCAGCAGGTTCGACACCTTGAGATCTCTGTGTATGATGTACTTTGAGTGCAGGTACTTCAAACCTTTTAGCAGCTGTAATATGATACACTTGACCTGTGACTCTGTGAACGGTGTTTCCATGTTATCGAGCAGCGAGGCAAGATCCTGCTCGCAAAACTCCATTACGAGAAATATACTTTCCAGACTGTTGCCGACCACTACCTCCTTCAATCGGACAATGTTTTCGTGGTCACAGTTTTTGAGTATTTGAATCTCTCGCAAACCACTGATGGGGAATCCATCTTTGAATATGTCCTGATCGATCCGTACCTTTTTCAGAGCTACAATTTCGTTTGAAACTGTATCGCGAGCACGAACTAGAAAGTAGAATGCAGGTATCAATTTATACTTCGCATCCGAGCAACCGCAGTGAGCAACTTACAGACAATTCCGTACGTGCCTTCGCCAACCCGGTTCAATTTCTGGAATGACGATACGTAACGACACTTTCCATACTGAAATAAGCAACATGTAATTAATATCTGTGTCGGATCAATTAAAGAAAACATCCGCCACACTTACCACATCTTGAGGACGAATTTCCACATAATCTTTGGTGAGGAAATTCATTAGCATTCCTTTGCGTTGTACGGGACGATTCGGGTCCCGGTAATCGGCATAGTCTGGAAATGGGAAAACATGCTTCCATTATTCATGTCGTCTGCTAGTATAAGCTTTTGAAAGATAACCACAAACCTGAAGCCATGATAGATGAAAAAGATTATCGTTTTCCGCGTATATTTAAGATGTTTTACCGCCCAAGCCGGCTACACAGAACAAAACAAACGAATAACCAAAACATTCACTTCGTTTGACATTTCTACAACATATTGGCCAAATTCGTAAACAATTTAGAGGTGCCTTTTTGTGTTTTAATGTACCAAAAAATAAATTTTGTAGTGTAAATTAAATACGAATGATAAGAGAAACGATTTCAAATTATAAATATAACAAAACAGTTAAAATTTAGATTTTACCTTAAATTGAAATGACCGTTGTTATGCGAGAAGGAAACCATTGTGATATGGCTGCACACCGTTTTCCATTTGGCTGCGTACGTGAACGTGTGCCGGAAAGCATTTACCAATTCAAAACAGAATCCAATAAGAAAAGCCATGAAACCATGAAAGGGGGGTTAAACATAATCAAATCTTACAAAATTCCTCAAAGATTTAAGAGAGAATAGCAGCTTATTTGGAGAAAATAGAGAAGCAAGATTTTAATAAAAAGACACCATGCAGAGTTGATAAACGTTTCCACATCCCTGCCACCATATGGTCCATATGACAAAACCCAGCTCGGAACGACCAGAGCGAGGATTTTTGAGAAGCGTTCAGCGAAATGAAACATTAAATTTACGGTCCAAACATAGTACGGCCATCGGGTTTAGCAAAAGGTTCGACCTAAGCAAAGTGAATTAGCTTGAAATGTATTCTTCGTTGCGAAAACGTTTTTCGTCGCCCAAAAAAACGAAACACTTTTGCAGAATGAAACCGATGCTTGGAAAGTAAGGCATCGAGGCCTAGTTCTTTAGTGAGCCCATGTAACTGTTGTGTATACCTTTCAGGCGAACTGATTTTGCCACACTAATCCCCGGATCATTGAATGTTGTTTGTTTGTCTACGCCAACTGAACGAACGACACGCACCACGTGACAACCCGTGTCTCCAAGTGATGGGTTTCGTTTCATGGAAGGGAGAGTAGCTTTTTTGTTGTTGTTGTTGCTGCTGCTGTATATCCCATTCTACAAATGTTTATCAAACAGCTCGACCCAGTGTACCCGAGACAACACCCAAAAAAAAAAAGGATCCCTGTTATTTTTATTACCATGAAGATTCGGATCCTTTTTCTCACCCTCCCACACCGTTAGCGGTGGAAAAATGGACCAAAACGTCCCAGAACCTGTAAGTATATTGAACAGTGAAAAACACGACACGCGATACTAAAAACTGGTTCATTTCGCCTCGGGACTTTACAGTGATTCCCCTGTTGTTCAATGTTCCTGCCCCGGCACCTATTGTCTGTTTGAGCGGATCATCGTAAATTGGACCTCACGTGTTGTGTGAAATGTTTGTTCGTTTTCGGGGAAGCTGGAAAATCAACGGACGGGTCTATGGGTTGTTTTTGTTGACGTGCTGGTGCTGTTTGTGGAACGCATTAGTGGAAATTGAAATGATACCTTAGGTCAATATTTATAACGAGGAAAAAATAACACATCATATTTGCATGCAATCGGTAATAATTGAATTGAATTGATTGGTCATATGTAGGATATTGCTTTGGGAAGACTCAACCGGCTGAGTGACAACTTGAGTGAAATCTTCTGCTTCAACAAACGATTATATCAATTTTAATTGCTCTAGCTTCCTATTTGTTTGATTTGTTTTTGATAAAATTATTTGAATATCTCGTGAAATTAACTGCAATGTACAAATAACAGACGGTTTATAGATTTATATTACGAATGAATTTATATGAGTAACAATTTTGTCATGGAATCTGTTTCATTATAAAG